>LD688932.1:5624251-5639624 GCA_003118335.3 Papilio memnon
AAAAATTAAAAGTATGCAAACGTATACTTGTTTATATTAGTATTTACATAATTGTTAAATTCCATTAGTAATAAAATCGGTAATGAATGCTTTTTAATGTAAAATTTAGGTTAACGATCGAGAAGTCGTACGAACTACATTAGCGATCAATTTCCGACTAATACAATTGAATGAAAGTTTTACTCAAACTGACAATTTGCTTTATAAAGTCCAAAACTAACTAATATCACGATGTAGGCTCAATAATTATTAGCAGTCACGCAACTGATGGTTCGGATGTCTCGATTCATACTACGGTTTAATATTAAAAAAAAGATTGCATGTCTGTACCAAGAAACACTTTTAAAGTAATAAAGACTTGGCAGTTCATTGTCCTATTAGTTGCTTATTGCTAAGAGATTAGGATAGCTTTGCAGTGTAGAAATTGATATTTTTCTAAACTGCATTAACACATTTAAGGATTAAATAAAAATGCATCTTCCTAAAACTCTCTCCGAACTCTATCTTTGTAATGCTTTTTAATGTGTTCAAAGATTAATTTTCTAATTAATATTCTTTATTTGTTTTTGCTTTTCATACCATGTTCTTATTTTGATGATTGAATGTGGATGGCTACAAAGGTAGAGGAAGACCAAAGAAACGATTATGCGAAAGAGAATATGTTTAAGAAGGCAGTAGATTCAGATATGACGGCTGATAGAATTGTATGGAAGAGCAGCACATACTGTGCCGACCCACCGTAGGAACAATGACAACTTAATGATGATTATGTCTTTATTTTCTTGGAAATAATTTTAGTATTTCAGTAGTATTCCAGTAAAATTAATAATAATATTAAAATATACCTCTCCGTAAACTGTTATAATAGATAAGTAATATATGTTCGATTTGTATTATAAATAGCTTGTTTTCAATAATGCTTGGCAGCAAACTAAAGGTAGTCTTTTGTTATTCCGATGTGATGTTTACTCAGTGAATTAACATCCAGCAAATGCAGGCACAATTCGGGCACCATTTTCCACTCCAAATTACTGTTTGTCAATTAAAATATTTGGAATCACTGAAATCATTGCAATGTCAGTTAATTTGATTACTCAGAAAACTCAACGAGAAATGGTTAATTACAATTTTATAACGTTTAATTTTATATTTTCACATAATTAATTAAATTAGTGCTTCATTCATTGTGATTTTTATTTTCTTCAGTAGTATTATTTTGTTTTAATTATAATCAAAGCTATATCCATTACTTTAACTTTTTTAAGTATTTTAAGATTCCAAATTGTCAGCAAATTATGATTAGAATCTACTATCATTAACAAGCATTTCGTGTCATCTAAGATGTAAGAAAATGCATAAAGAAACGCGGAAGAAAAATTAATACAAATTTTGTTGACGATATCATCGCAAATTTTCGTGCTAAGGTTTCCAGTTCTTGGTAGTAAAAATATAGTAAGAATAATCGTCGATTTCATTGGCACGGTCGGTTGATTGAAGTCGACGGCCGCCGTCCGTTACGTCTATTGGTACTGCGCGTCACGTAGAAAACACTTCGGCTTGTTTGCGGACCACAATATCGATGTACTGGAACGATATTGTCACCCTCTCACTTCTTTTATTAAACTTAATTAAGAATGTACAAGATATTAAGAACTATTAACTACAAAACGTAGTAATTTTATATTAAATCAATACTCAGAGTCGTCCTCGGTGAAAATTAAACTGAGCGCGCCAGTAAAATTATCAAAACATTAAAACGGAGTTATGTATTGTTAATCTTGCTTTTATCTCCCATAGAATATATCATAAGCAAGGCACCTACGTTATAGATAAAATATACAAGCAATAGTATCGATTTACATTGACAATCAGAGATGTAGTGTTAATAATCCATCCAATCCCGCGAGAGTAAGCTCTCGACAAACTGAATAATTCACACGTATACATTGTTTATTTCTATTGACGTTTCCTTTAGTGTATTCACTTGTCTCTTCATAGTGTTGTGAGTGTTAGCTCGTGTTACCGTACACAATTTATGTTTAACATGATTTAATAGACATAGAGAGATTATTTATATATAGGCTAATAGTAAAGGTTTTCTTTTCATATTTTTTTGTTTACGAAAATGTCTTGCTTTTCACAAATGGGGAAAGGGATTGGCTCCTGCTGCACAGGGGAACCTAGTGCAGGAGCCAAGGCTCTCATGAAATGTATATTTTCAAAAGTGGAATAATAAAGCATTTATTTATTTACTTTGCAGAAACTTTAAAACGATCTTAAATAGTAAAATATTTATTATTCAGTAATTACATATGTAGAATAATAGAGAAGTTGTATTTTCGTACAAAAGTCAGTTTTACAATATTTTGATGCAATTACTTTATCTCTAGGACCGCTAATTGCATTAAAGTTATTTGATTGTTTTCATTTTCGACTACGAGTGGATTGAGGCGAGCAAAGGCGGCTAAGTTGTTCTCGAATTTATAAGAGGGACAAGCTAGAAACAACTTTTGATTCAACTTAGTTGGAGTTCCGTAAGTAAAGTGTCCGCGGCCAACTTGCCGTCGCATATTACTTCCAAGCGATTTGACAATGATCACTTTAACTTGCACATCTTTGTTTTACATAATTGTTGCTTAATGATGTCACTTGTAACTACGAGTTCAATGTGTTTATGCACAAATGCTTGGGTAACTTTAATTGTCAAATAGCCAGCATAATATATGAAAATACAGAAGTAAATTATACAATATAATTATACAAGGAAATATACAATAGGGACGCTATTCATTTTCGATTTTATTTCACAAACTACGTTTATATGTTTAATATGATACGTGTCTTTATGTTATCCTAATCTTACCCTCGAATACTTCTGTTTCCCAATTCCAACTCGCACTCCTCAAAGTTGTGCGATATAATTGTCTAGAGGAGGCTTCGTCGACGGAACTACGTGATAAGATTGTTGATTTTCACCAAAAATTCTCACGTTAAATCACCTACACGTCTCGTGTATTACAAATACTCGCCACAATAGAATTTATACAAAAATACGCTTAAACGCTTGTGATTTTTCAAACAAAATAAATATGTTTTTGAATAATGTCTTCATTGTTTATAGTTTAAAATGCAGAATTTATAGCTTAAATATGAATTTAAGCAAACTATGTAATTTGAAAACCTAAAAATGTAGATATTTAAAAGAAATGTAGAAAAATATAACTTTAGGAGTAACTGCAAATGACATGGATGCTTGATGCCAATTATTTCACAAGCTTTAAATAAAAGTTTTTCCGAACGCTAAATCAGAGAAGAGGTATGGCTGTGCATACGGAAAATAGGTTTAGGAAGCTTTTACAATATCGTCCGGGTTAGCGCTTCAGCGGTATTATAGAGGCCATTCACTGGTTTGTAAAAATACCAATATTTTTTTATGCCAAATAACATGACTCGTATAGACATTTTCATGAAATGGATTTTTTTGCTCTTATTTATCGTATGAATATCTACTCGATGACTACGAGTATACTTTAATAAAATATAATAATATATTTTAGTTAAATAAATTTTTGTGTTATATTTTGTATTTTATATTAACACTTTTAATATTGTGATTTTAATGAGTGTTTTATAAAATACCTTAACTTCCAATGTATTTGTCGTTAAAAATTTATTAAAGTTAATGAAAATTAATTAAAAAAATAGTTTACAAGAGAACGTAGAAGTCAAACTGTAGCGACACGCCCGATAACATGACGTCCATGTCTTCAAATACAGTGGATGAATTCAATACGATTTACGTGAAGTTGAGACCGATTGCCATTTTATTTTACTTTCCTTTAACACGACATGTCGGAACTTTTAAAATTTTAAACAGACTTGTCTCATCTATTTGCTTTGAGAACAAACTGTATTGAGACCAGTACGTCGGTAGTTGTAGATGCCCTAAGATCTAGATTTTGTCGTCTCGAAAATCGCACGACCTCGATAAAGATTTTAATTTACTTGCTTCTGATGGAAGTATTTGAAACATTCGATGACGATCAATTATTCAGTTCAACCACAGAGTAAATTTAAAAAACGTTCGCAACTGAAATTAGCAAGAGTAGCGCTACTTTAAACAATTCGCAGTTAAAATTTATCAGGCGCTAATTAATGGAATGCCGAGAGAAGTTTAAAACACGTCTCATTAATTCGTAACGCTATTACGTATTGGCCTTTTACAAATTTCAGTGGGAGTTTAATGAAATTCGCATTTCATTATTCTGCTCTTTATTTTTTACCATTTTACAAAGTGAAATTATCTCGATTGACTGTTTTTGGGGCGATTTTATTTTTAAGATTGATGTTACATCAGATGAAGATAAGTGGAAGATTATTTTAACGAACAAAACATATTGAAAAACTTTGATATGTTGAAAAGATAATGTGTATTTAATAATAATCATTAAAAGCTCATCAAAAAACAAAAAAGGATAAAAGATTAGCAATGTAGTTAAATCAATAAACAGGCCATATTTACCACATAACATTGCAGTTGGTTGCTGTTAACATATTGGTATAAAATGATATAGATTAAGCCAGGTATTATGAATATTCAAAAACAAATTCCAACTAAAACTCATCGCATAATTCTACAACAGATTGTTAGTGGGTATAGCGCGTACTAGAGGTTTTGTTTATCCAATGTGGTGTGCAGGATTGATGAGAGTATTTCGGGAAGTAATAAAACGCAATTAACATGAAAATTGGCAGCGACTGGTGAAATTTTGATTCATATTCACACGCGCCCACGATGGCGCGGTCGCCGGTGCAAGCATTGCGTGGGTCTATAAATATTAAAATAGCCATTTATTTCAGAAAGAAACTTTGTCACTTTTAAAAAAAGATTAACCGCACATATTTACCATTTTTAATAACGATGGGTCCCTTAAAAACATAATGCCTTTTTATTAAAAAAGTCAAAACGTTTGCTATTAACTAATTTTAGGTACCTTTGGGCGATCGTCGTGAAAGTTTCATATCGATGTATTTTAACTTAAGATTTTGGGAATATGCTAAGGAGCATATCATAATTGTTGGTTACAGTAGAATAACGTTCTAGTTAGAAAATCAATAAAAAAAAACATTTTGGCTAATTTCATAATTATTACAAGGAATTGAAAGACCTCGTAGGAGAAACAAGCATCAGTATATCTCCTAAGAGACGTAAGCGTTGTTTTATGATCGCGGCGCCGCCAGCAAACTTCGGCAACTGCTTTATGATCCTAATTTATAAGTGAGAGGCGTCGAGAGTATTTACGACTCTTTCTAGCTACCCTTCGCTCCCGCGAGTGCGTTCAGCTTTGTTACCTTACAACCACTTGTAATGATCGCATCGATTGTTCGAATATGGGTTACCCATTTGAGATTTAATTTACGATTTACATCAATTTAAAACAATATATTGATAATCACAGATAACGGAAAAGGAATTTAAATAGTGTTATCTGGTTCAATGTGTTGAATCCATTTAGACAATTTTTCCTACACTTATTTAACCAACATTTATGTAAATAATACCTATGCTTTAAGCCCTTAAAATGTTACTACTGTTTAAGTTAGTTTATTATATAAATTGTGATAGAGATATAGAAGAATTTATGTCTAACTAATAGCTTGTTGGCCTCACCTCTACCACAAAGTTTCGTGTGACTGATTTACAATCTCAGAGAGCTTTATATGAAATTTTGCGAGCATAAATTAATTTTCAATTTGCCTTTGACGTTATGCTGAGCCGGGCCGACATGTCTCTCAGGCAAGGTATGAACCCGAACATGACACCTCGTGCCTATTCGTAACATTCGCATCTATACACAAGCCTATGCCACTTTACAAAAGCTATGCATTTTGAATAGTAACATTTTAACAACGACCATTGGCATGTTTAAACTGAATTTTTGTATTTCTTTCGTCCAATATAAAGAAAATTTTTAGAAGTTAAGTTATTTTGTTGGTTACTAAATGGGTGATACATTTTAAGTTAAGTCATTTAATAAATGGTTACATAATGGTAATCATACTAATATTATAAATGGGAAAGTTTCGATGGATGGAATGATGGGTGTTTGTTAGAGTTTGCAGCCTAAACGGCTGAACGGATCTGGATGACATTTGGCACAGTTGTAGAACATAATCTGGAAGAATGCTACTTACTTTCGTTTTTTTTTAATTCCACGCGGACACAGTCGCGGGCAAAAGCTAGTATTACATTAATCAAACACTGAGTCTAATGTCATTTTTGCGTTTTATGATCAGACTTTTATCATTTTTGTAAATCAATGTATGTTATTCTGTAGGTGGAAACTTGTTAGGTGAAGTATTGAAGAGGAATTACTGGAGGCTACGTGCAAGTAAACTTTAAATACAGTAAACTATACATGAAGTTTGCTGTATATATTCTGAGTTAATAATAATACAGGAAAACTGAAAAGCTAAGCTATGTTATTGTTTGAAAACCATTTGTTGATGCTTTGTTAGAACAACGTACGTTTTAGTTCATGAATTTTAATATTCAAGATAGTTTTGATCAAGTGGAAAGTTTGTGTCGTTAGTTTGTAGTTTTCGAGTGAAAACTTCGACGACACAGTTACCGCGTTGTCAATTGAGAGCATAATGTTCACCGGTTTAAATGATAAGTGAATATCGAGTGTTTTCCAATAGCATTGATATGTACATGAAAAAGTTGTACGTTAAAACTATTTCTCTTATATATTTTATTCTTATTAATAATAAATAGTTAATGAATTGTAACGTAGTAAAAATCGAGTATAAGATAAAATGGCATGGCAGGGAATATTTAAGAAAAATTGCCTTTATTTTTAATCTGAGTATGACTCAAATTTTATCAAGTATTAGATTTAAATATCTGTTATTTGGCAATGCAATGGCTCACCGACACGATAGAGGAAGGAGATTTCAATGCATTTGATTTATGTGCCACATAATGGAGCGCTGCGTTGCATTCACCGCATGCAATCAGAACCGGCGCCTTCGTAGGCGATTTCATATTTACACATTTATATATTTTGCATTACATACTGAATAAGTTGATAATACTTAAAATATTTTACAATGAAAATAATAATAGTATACACCTCGGTTAGCAAGCTGGAATGAGTTTTTTTGTGTGAAATGAAAAAAACGAAACAATGGTCAACATAATTGTTAAGCCTTTGTAAATTTAAAACATATGTACGATAAGCGGGGTTTGTACAAATCAGGAATCATGTGTCACTACAGTGTATGGTATTCGAAGCGCAAAGTGCTACGTTATTCAACTTAATGGCTATTAGTTTGGTTCGTTAGTGGAATATTGCTAACGAATGTGCAGCGGGCGCGCATTCCGCGGCGGAGCGGCGTGCGGCGCGGGGCGCGTGCGGCGCGCGGGGCTCGGGGGCGGCGGTGAAACGCTCAATTAGCACACATACTGCTCACAGCTCAACTCTACCACCGCGCTTTTCACATTAAATGCCACTGAATTTACGCAATGCACCTAATAAAAGAACTCATATGAATTTTAAAGGGAAAAAAATGAGATGCGCAGTTGAGTTACGGATTGAGTTATGAATTTTACTGTCTGATTCAATCTTATTAAGATTTATTCTTAATTCCTTAATTATTTAAAGAGACAAAAGTCTTAAGCCCTATTGTTTCTATTTTAGGTCATAGCTCAAGTATATTTTGTATTCATAGTAATATATGTAAAAACATTACTATAAAGGGCATAGTAATATTGTCAAATGCAAGAACAAATTTTTTACGCAATGTCTTTTTTAATTTCAATGTCTTTTTTACGCGTATCTGGAAAGTAAGGAAGCTCGGAAATCGTGTTACCGTGATGGAGATGATTAATATGCCTCATTTGCGGCACGCGCTGCCTTCGGGGTCGCACTCTACGGAGTCTACGAAGCTACGCCGCTACGGGATACGCGGCTACGGTTAAACCATCTACGTTCGTGTAGCTACGTGCATCATTTACGTTTCCGTATCCAGAATTTATTCGGTTCCATTTGTGACACCATTTATTTCAATAACTTTCATGGGATTGTCCTATATAGTATTTGCGTTTCATAATCTGTATATATACGAATAAATAGTGTTGGTACATCCATGTCGTAGTATACACATGATGACTTTAAGTACAAACTGTTTTCAGTTTGGAATGACTAATTAGAGGTATAATTTAATTACCTCGTTCCGTTATGTAGACTTAACAATTATTAATTGTCTCGCTGTTCGCATGACGTTAGATTAACTCGCAGGGGGTACCTACAATGCGAGTACTTATAAAGGATGTGTATGTTTTAATCATTACTGTACATATAAAAATACCTGTTGTACAATGAATCTTGTTTCCTTTGTTGGTTACTAGTAATAATTTGTATTTTTGTGAGTTATTCCGTTTTTTTTTCTTTCTTATATTTAGAGATCTATATTTCGATATTTTATTTTCCTTTTAATAATTACAGACAGATTTATCAGATTAATTTAAGCCGATGAAAGTTATAATTTTAAAAAAATTGCAATATACTGATACGTTATTCTTTTTTATTAAAAATCCGAATAAGGCCACACTGTAAGAGCCCAACATTATTGTTGTAATTGGTTTCTAATGCCACGTAAACCCCCCAAACGTGTTGGGAGACTGGACGGAGAGATAAAGTGCACGACCGCTTTCACACGGACTTTATTTAAGTATTTCCTTTTAATAAAAATGTTTCTTTTCAATAGACAATTTAAACCACTACATTTTTAAGGTAGTATAGTACGAAATTCACAAATTTCACAAACAAGTCACCCCTTACTTAGGGTAGGGTCCGAGCCCCTCGGTGGAGACGTATAGCTGGTGATAAATGAATTTTCAACATTGTTAAAAAATCTTTTAACTTTTATATCCCATAAATATGACATTTAAATTTAACATGTTATTCCAAAATGTACATAATAGAAACACGATGTCGTATCAGACACTTAAGATGAGCACAACATTTCCGTATACAATGCTCCGTCCAGCTCAATCCTAGTAAATTTATGACCCTTATCCGCTGACGGTGGCCAGTTTTACGAATACCGAATCGGCCGCTTTTGTACACGTCTCGGCGAAATACGATATCTATTGAGAACACATATGCTCCATTTGAATACAATTTTATGACGAAACTACTTCCAGTAGCCATTTGGTATACACTTTCATCTTCCTAACGTAACATATTTAAACACAGAAATGATCAATCATAAAGTCTTTAAATGTAACATTTGATCTTTCAAAAGATAACGGTCTAGAGAAAAGACTGAGTTGTGTAAAACTCACTAAAACCTCGGTGTCCGTACTCGAGTACTTGTGAAGATAGTCCCGGATCTCCACAGAAACGAACCGTGACTACATATTTGTTTCCTATGGGGCAACAAAGTTTTAATAATCACTGACGTTATCTCTATTTAAAACGTTATATTATACTGGAAAAATACTTAAAACATTTGTGACTATTCAACCTTGTTTGATATTCCCTTCACTAGTGTACGAATACCAGTAAAAAATAGACAAATAACATTTTTATTTGTATGTAGAACAGATACAACGGAACTTTTACGGTTATCGAAGTTGTTAAATCCGTATTTACTAAAACAATAAACTCGTTCCGTGCAAATAAATGTGCGTTTTACTCGTTTCCAAATAAAATCCAGCTGTTTAAAAGCCAGTAATGCACGGCCGCCGCGCGCCCGCCGGTGCCCACTGCTGCCCACTGCGCTATTCATACGAATAATTGCAATAGTCAAACAAAACAAGCCACCCATTGTTTTAACTGCTAATGAGAGTCTAACTAAATTTTAAACAGTGGATTGTAAAGAGCTTTTATTTATGACCAAATTTGAAATATTATTTAACAAAAATTTTAGACATTTACTATTTTTAGGCTCCCAGAGATTTAGTTTTAGACCTTATTAAAAAAATAAGAGGGGCGATGCCCCTATTGTTCCCTTCTAATCAAGTCCTCAAACCTTGATTTGGTAATTGAAGACGTCAACTTCAATTTACCATCTTACTTCTTACTATCTTACTATTATTATAAATGCGAAAGTTTAGATGGATGGATGTTTGTTAGAGTTTGTAGCCTAAACGGCTAAACGGATCCGAATGAAACTTGGCATAGATGTAGTACGTAGTCTGGAAGAACACATAGGCTACTTACTTTTGTTTTTTTTAATTCCATGCGGATGGAGTCTCGGGCGAAAGCTAGTATTTTCATAAAAAAGGGTGACGTGATTATTGAGTGAGTAAAGGAATATTAAAATGCATTCCAAATTTAAAATGAATTTTAATATTCCTTTCAAATTCCAAAAGCACCTTCAACGGTAAATAAGATTGAGTGTAAAATTGTGTACAGAAAGGCGTTTTAGCAATTTCAGCGGTTTTAGCGTAATCTAGTTCGCGTGACTATTAGATATCAAGCGTGTTGCCGCTCATTACATGCAGCTAGGGGTAGAGCAAAAGTACATTTTTATATCACAAAAGGAACATCCATACAGTCAAGTAGTTTACTTTTATAGTACGTGTTGTGGCGACGACATACATTGTTTGCAAGAGAAGGGGGAAAACTTCGATTAATTCTACTGTGGTTAAGCAATCACTCTACTACTATGAATGTCGTTTAAAAGTCAAACATAATAATTAAATACTTAATGTTAAGTACTTAAATATTTAAATATTGTTCTATAATATAGTTCTTATAAGTGTCTCATTTTGTATCTCATTTTGTACATTTGTGAAAGCTTTGAGTGACCGTAATCTTTTTTGATAATTTCAAGAAATTATGGAATGCGTTTATTGTTTAAACATTCATTACAAAAATATAAATACTTCTCGTTTTATGAACTCATTTGCTATTAAATCGACCTTTTGTAAATTCTCTTTAAATCAGACTTTTACGACTACAAAATGAGTCACGAAAACATTTTACAATAAATTTGAACATTATATCAAAAAGTGTTTAAGGAAAAATAATGTCGCCGGGAGATAAGACACTTGTACGCGACATAAAACCAGATTTGCTGCGATCCGTAGGAACTAGAGGAAATAAAGCTATGATTTATGCAAGTGGAATGTGTTTCGAACAACTGTTTCCCCGGTATGTTAGCAGTGTTGTGCACAAAAAGATCAATTTTAAAAATATATTACCCTTTCTTTTGGTATAAATTTACATTTACATGGGGAGGTATATTTTCATTTTACTGAACGTCGGTATAACACATATTTTTTATGCTGGTGTTTTCAATGGGAAAGATTCCATCACGTGAAAGCAAATCCTAATATTACCCTGCGTATAAATATTATAAAAAAATTACTGTATCATGTTATCGACAGAAAATGTTTTTATGACACCTATACTACGGTCGAACACAGAAACATTTAAATATCAGCGTCTTAAATGATAAGGCCTCTCTTAAACTCCTATAAGCATTGAATTTTTGACGTCTGATAGATTGTGAGTGGCACTTACGAAGCTGAGTATAGATTCATAAAGCTTACTCTCGTTGAATTACAAGCTAAATTTATATTTAATTAACGATTCATTTTTTATTTATTTCAATATCACTTGACTTTAAAACTTATTCATATTTCAGAATACCGTATGCCGACAAAATAACTCCAGAGCCGATTCTAAACAACAATGAAGGTAGAGATACGAAGGCAGATTCAATCAGGAATAGTTACAACAGCCAATTCAAAGTCGGAATATACGGTTGGAGAAAGAAATGCCTTTACATTCTCGTTATGGCGCTTATGTTAATGATGATAATCAATCTTGCATTGACGCTTTGGGTTTTAAAAGTATTGGATTTTAATTCGGTAAGTACGGCTTTAATTTTAAGACATATTTACATTCAGTTGTATTTATCTACTCCTAATACAACATGGAACATCATACATTTTTTAAAAAATAATTTGATAATTCATGTCAAGTTAAAATCGATTTTTTGTGTGGCAATGTGCAAAGAGTTGAATGAAATTATTTTCTTTTAATTTCCTTATTCTTTGTGTATTCTGATATACATTAGCCGACTCCAAAAAGAGAAGATTCTCAGCTCGCTTGTATGTTAAGTATTAATTTTCGTCTAGGAGGGTATGGGTCAGCTACGTATAGTACCTGGAGGTCTACAACTCCTGGGCCAGGCTTTAGTACTGGACTCCCTGTTTGCGTCGAGCATCAAGTCACGCCGCGGTCAGCCCATCACCGTCGAGTCCTCACGAAACTTCACAGTCTGCACGAGAGACTCACAAGGATTTGTTCAGAGTAGGTTATACTTAGGTAAGTTGAAAAAACAAGAGTTTCAATTATAAAATTAATCTTAAGAGTTTATTAAGATATAACAAGTATTTGATTTTTGGTAAACTTAAACTCATTTCCTTAACCGAACTCGAAAACAAAATGATGTTTTTTCTTTAAAATACTGGACAATAAGCATAAAGCAAACGAAAGAGAAGTAATTTGTAATTATAATTCAGACGCCATTAAAAAAATAAATAAAAGCTAAGAGCTTTTCACTGTCGTATTGCAGTGGAGGTCTAATTGCCCCGTCATACGTCAATAACGTATAAATATTAATAAATGAGTTGCATTGTACATGTGACGAGACAGTTCCCGTCGCGTCTGCATCACTGTTCAGCCACGCAACGAGTGTCCTAATTAACTACGCTGTGACAATTTACGCAATGTTACATGTACTCTAGAAACCAATTATAAAACCAATACAAAAATGACATACTAAATTACTACGCAAATTATCTGTCTGGCTGTTACATAAATAAAATAAATTCTTGAGAACACATCAAACCAAATTATTATAGTTAACGTACTCTTTTGAATTCATTTAGACTTAAAGTATAGTACGATTGGTTAAGAAGCCAAGGCAATAAATGAAGTCGAATATTATTTATCGTTAAACTGTTTAAACTTTCGTGAGACATCATCAAAAACGATTTAAAAACTGCTCAACTCACCTATAATCTTCCGACGCGACCATGAAGAAAGCGAATTAAGCATTCGCCCTGAAGATGAACCCCTGATGGTTCCGAAACTAGTCAGTGTCGTCACCGGAAGATTATACGTGAGTTGAGCCGTTTTTAATTCACTTTTTATCGTTATTCTTTTATCATTAGGTCATGACCGTTTGGAGGTGAACGTGGGTCGCTTGGAGGTGCGTGATTCCCGGGGCGTGTTACTACTGAGCGCGACGCCGGACGCGGTGTCTGTGGGCGCAGACAACTTGGTGGTGGCCAGTCCTGCCGGAGCCACCTTCCATACTGCAGTACAAACCCCGTTAGTCCGAGCGCCGCCATCTAAACAATTAGTGTAAGTTTATAATTATTTTATGTTACACAGTCACAGTTATTTCTATAGTGAATTCCAATTTAAATAAATAAGGTGACAGAGACCTATTCTGCTTAATTATTTCATCCTTTTCTCCTCCTTGTTTATATAATACATGTTCCAAAATACTGACATGCCCTCTTTAACTCCCGATAGAGAATTACCCACATACATTTAAGAAGACAGATAACCAGTAACTTGTTGATTTCACGTTTTCATATTAATAAAAGTACGAGCATTGTATTAATGTTGCGTACAGGTTGGAGTCACCGACGAGGTCGCTGGAGATGCACGCGGCACAGAGCATAGCGCTGGAGTCCCGCGCCGGCGACATCAGCGCCACCTGCCTTACCACCTTCCGACTGCGCTCCATCGCTGGCGCGGTAAACATAAACAATAACTATTAGTTTGAAAAAATATTGATAATCTTTATTCAAGGAAGTGAGATTGATGATTTTTCACTTCCCATTATTTTGCCCTATTACATTTGATTTAATTCTCTGTCATTACAAGCTGTTGACTCTTTTGACGTTTCCATTCCTCGTTACAGATCCGACTCGATGCACCGAGTATATACATGCCGAAGCTGAAGTCAGCTCTTCCTCTACCTCCGTCAACGGCGCACTCACACGACCCGCACCATCAGAACATCTACCAGCTATGCGCCTGTGCGAATGGCAAATTGTTTCTCGCGCCTCCACACGGCGCGTGCGCAGCCAGAGAAGAAAGTCTCATATGCCGATGATGCATGTATAGTCCCATCGCCCATGTATAGTCCATATAGAATGAATGTCCTATGTCCTCGTTATTTTCAATATTAAAAAGGCTTTAATATAAATTAACGTGTATAAAGCGTTTGTTTTTAATTATTAAAGAATTACTATTATATGTTAGATTGATCAATGTACTTTCGAATTATTCAATGAAGGTTGTCAATACTAGTCCAAATGTAAATAAAGCCTTCGCATATCGAATTATCGAATATAAAGTCGTAATTTATCCATGTATAGTTTATAGCTGTATACCTTGTAAATGTTGTATCAATATAAACATTTAGTTGTACATAAGTAATTTCAAGCTTACAGTCTTTAGTCTGAATCGCAACGATTTTTAATAGAAAATTATTTACATGATACATTAAAACTAGTGCCTTTCGGAAATGCATTTGAGTGAAAAGTTGGTGAAGTTTTATTCATAGCGCACGCGCTGTTTCATTTATTGAATCTTAATTCAACAGAACTATTTAATGCTTAAGTCCGCGATGTTGTGATAGGTCGTAGATATGATAATGATGTATGTTTACTATTCAAATAAGAAAATGTTACTAAAACAATTAGTGAATATTTATTGAGGAATATCATATTTGATCAGAAAATAGACGACTCATTTTATTCAATTTTAAAAAAAATAAAGAATTGAGATGCTAAGTTGTAGAACTCCATATTATAGTTAGGTTAAATAGTCATTTTTATAACCATTTTCCCGTGAATAAAAACTTTTTTGTAAGTCCCGGTTTACGAAACCACGATTACGTTAAATATAGAAAAAGGTGTTTAAAAGGAGTCTAGGTAAACAAAGCGTCTAGATTTCTGCCATTTGTGTGAAATGTTAATTGTTACTTAGAGCGTATTTTCTTGAGAAGTAGTCAATGTTTGTGAATTAGTTGAATTAAGATGTTCGTAGCAAAAATCTCTAAAAAAGGTAAAAATAATCGTATCCGTTTATAAATGTTTTTATGTTCATTTCTACTGTCCTTATAACTAACTGATTTGCAAATTGAATGCTTGCCAATTGTAATAACTATGATATGCAGAGTGCGAAAGAATATGGAAAAAACAGGAACATACTATTACGACTAAAATGCTATTGTTACATGTAAATCTTTACTGGTTTATAAATAAATGTTAATATTGTTGTAAATATATTATAGCTAAATATATAAACAGAAATAAAACACATAT
>LD688932.1:5642629-5666461 GCA_003118335.3 Papilio memnon
AAAATCCTAATGTGGGAAAGAGACCATAAGTTGCTGCCAACCTCAAGGAAGCAAGATTGTCATAGTTTGTCATCATGTCATGTCATTTTGACATTTGCAATTGATTTGACAAATGTGAACAATAAAATAAAGTTTTTTATAATTTTACGCGGATGAAGCCGCACACGAACAGCTAGTACTAAATATTTACCGTACAACGCATGTAAGTACTTTATTCTTCTCCTTTCTAAATCATTAAATATGCAAGCGTTAAATAAAGTAAAAATAAATTAAAACAATATTTCACTTCCCCCGCGCGCACGTACGGAGTCTTAAATCTTTCCTAATATGAACCAAGTGAAAAACTTAAGGTATTTTATTAATGAATTCCTTAATAGAATCACGTAGCTTTTACAGCTTTTGTTTTAATTACTGTTTTTATAGTGAATAATTTTATTTGGAATAACGTAGCGCCTAAATCCGTTTCGGCGTACAAATTACAACTTATATGGATCAAGGTAACATTGCTTGTGTTTGAAAAAATAATCATTTGTAAGTTAGTTTATTAAGGGCTACGTACGACTTCGTACAAAAATGATTATGTCTAAAATTATTAGTAAATTGTTCAAGCCGTTGCGAGAAACTAATTTGCACGTTATGAGATAGAATTACAATCGGTTTAAATCTAATTTAGCAGGTAATGTCTCATTAAAATTTTGCCCTTGTCGATCGTCTTTGAGTGGATTCAAATAATTCAAATTAAATTGGGTCAGAATCGTGACCAGAACGAGTTAACTAAATACCTTAATATTATTGCTAGCGATTTAGTTATTGTCTTGTTATCGTGACGTCGGTGAAATATTAATAGAATCGTTTGTCTTATGAATAAATTTATAATCATCTTGTATGCGTTAATAAACTTGTTGATCGTTTCTTATCGTGTCGCTTGAACACTTGGTTGGATAAAGTTTTCTTTTCGCTATGTTTCTAAAAAACGGACGTTAAAGTCATGTTCATTATAAATGACTACAAAACATACAATGCAATGAAAGCAGCCGTGACTGTGGTCGGTGACTTTTGCTAAGCTACGGAAGGATTAACAATTCAGCGAGAGTTTAGCGTGCTGAATAACTGTACGAGTCTCGCACCGACTTACTGCACCGCATTGAAATTTAATCACGAGCCACAAACACAATTTCAACAACTAACGTTTCATCAATAGCACTAATATATTCGAATGTTTATTTTGCCCCTTATATTAATTTTTATAGCGCGGAATTAATAAACTTAATTAGAAGCCTTTGTATTCTTCTAGACTATTCTACATCTATGGCGAATTTCAGCGACATCCATTGAGCCGTTCTGGCGATACGTAGTGACTAACATCCATCCATTAGTAAGATTGTATAAGAAAAACAACAAAAATCAAACTAAACTGGTTCACACTTAACTCGGAAGCGTTTATTAATTACGATTATCCGTAAATTAATTAATTAAAAGATTTAAACACAAAAGGGAACAACAAAGGAATGTACATGTCTAAGCTACTTGTTCTATCTAAAATTAACAATCAGCGTGCGAGTAAAAACGGGCAAAGCTGCGGCGGTATTGTGGCACGTAATAAATCAGACACATATCTCGAACTCATTTACCTAAGGGATGCAGCAGAGACCACTGAAACTTTGTCATAATTCTGTCTGGGCCTAAATTATTGCTCTAAGCTGCGAAGTTAAATGCTTTAAAATGTTAAGAAACATCACATGCGTTTATATTTAACGAGACATTTTAGTTCTTATTGGTGGAAAGAGTTTAATGTTTTATGCACTTGCAATAATATTATTCTCTTTTTTAATAACATCGATATACACAACATAATGGATAAAGATTTTTTTTAATATTCAAATCCGAAATCCGACAAAGCAGGCTATTGTGTGTGTTTTAGTTAAACGGTCTAATCGAAGCAAACCAGGCCCGACCTCTGTCATATGAAGATTAACATCACTCACACACGGGCAGCCGTGTTGTGTGAACCAACTTGCCCACTTCAATGAGCTTACATCTTTTGTTTTCTAGCAACTATGTGTCAAGTATCTTATCTAAGTTTACTCTATGGCATTCAGTTCTACAGTAATAACAAGCAATGATAGGCACGTGACCTCTGTGATTAAATTGTCCGGAGACCGGTACATGCTGATGAAAGCTACCAGAGAAATGTCGTTATGTCAGCCCTAAGCTAGCTAAGGTTAAAGATTGATTCTAACTATGGCTGTCCACCTCCAAAACACGATATTTGAATAAAAAGAGTTGAATATTATAAGTATTCAATTCATACAACATTGGGTGTATTTCATAAAATAAAAGTTTTACGATTCGTTTAGACTTTGAATTCTGATAGGCGGCTGACAGATTTACAACTTAGCGCGTTTACGATTCACGTTGTTTTAACAAAACTGTCTAAGTTGTTTTCTTAACTTTGAATTATTATCGTGTACGTATTTTTCATGTAGAAATAAAGCCTTATGTTTTCTTATAAACTTAAGCATTCTTTTCGCAAACACTTTTTTCGATTAAAAACAATCAGATCAAGATCTGTCGCTTGTTTTAAGTAAGACTTGTGCTGCATTTAATGGCACGGAACTTTTGTTCTAGAAAGTTCAGCCGATCTAAAACACGTGTCAATGAAAAAGCCTACGGTGATTAGGATCATTTTGGTTAAAGTCTTGTTGTTGGATTAATAATATGGAATTATGGAATCTCACCGTCTGAGGTTTTCATCGTCAGTTTTGAAAGTGATAGAAATATATTTCTTACAAATGAATTATTCATAGGAATTAAGTTCGGCGTTAGATACGATACGATGCTGAAAGATTTATTGTTTGACGTGTTGAAAACATTCAAAGTTCGTGCCAGTTTCAGAATTATAGCTGTTATTTTATTGAACGTACGTCAAGAACTGTTCAAACTTTTGATTTTGAGTGTTCGTAGACTTAGAAAACAAAGTAATAAATTATTTTCACATAGAATACAGTTTCATGAATTTGTCTTATATTTGGCGTATTTGTGGCCTGAGATTTTGTTTAGTAAAAATATTTATATCATCGGTCTTGAATCTCACTCTCTCTTAGGTCAATTTATGAACTAACCATTTTCTTTATAAAGAACATTGTGCTGCATTAAAAGTTAAGAATTGTAACAATTGAATTTAAGTTAGCAGCTACGAAGCGAGCACGTAAACATCATAAATATAACTCAACATTAACTCACACAGTTTGCAAATGTAAATTAAAACTGAAAACCTAAATTTATTTAAACGCAAGATTGTTTTTAATTAGGATTACAGAAAAACAATCTAAGTAATAAGTAAGCACACAATAAGAACATAAGAGCTATTGAAACAATAAAATGTAATTAAAACTACATATTAAGTATTAAAGAAACCTAAATACCTATTACCTAGTCCTTGTTCTTTAGTATCTATATATATATGAATTTGACAGATTAACGAAAAAAGGTATAACAAAGTTTTAGAACGTCTACATACATGTAGAACTGCGAAGTCAGTAATAAGATATTCGGTTTAACTGAGACGCAATTTGATTCTGTAATTGCTATTATCAAGCGAGATGCGACTAATAAATATTTATACATTTCAAGAAACCTATCACGACGGTGGAGGAGTTATTCATCATGTGTATAGAATAAATTTACCAATTAGGGATAGGAGTAAAAAGCTCCTATTAAATAGATAGAGCGCGCACACCTTTGAATAAACTTTCGCACAACTGTTTAGTCGCACTTTGATTACTATGAGCGTATATGGAGCGCACACTCGATTTTTAGTTGTGCAACTAAACAGTTGAATGTGCTGCGAAACAATAGCACAACAGTTGTGCGATAGTTTAATCAAAGGTGTGTGTTGCGTCTTACTGCAACACCAGCGGGAAGAGGCGCGGAGGGGTCCTTTTAGCGGTCGTCCGTCCCCCGCGCGTCCTTACACCGAGCTCGGCCAGTTACGCTCCGATCGACCACAAGACAAGACATATACCTTATCAATTGCAACTTGTAACTATTTCGACCAATATATCATCCAATCGATCAGCCTATTATGTATTAACATACAAGATATACAGTCCACCATTTAACAGTGTGCGCCCGCTCTTACAAGAACCAGTAAGAAATTCGAAACAGTCAAGAATTTACTAATTCACGGTAACAATTTTCTTAGGAAGATCAAAGGTATTCGCATTTTACGTATATTTGTGCACATTACGGTAATGAGCGAAAAATATACTGAGTAATGTACAGAGTAGAGTTAAGACAGCTGGCTTGTGCTATCTTAAAGGCGAGTCAGAATAATATTCAAAGGCACGTCAAGTCCATTAAGCGTGGAGTTGCGGACTAGGTTTCATGTCTAACAAGACTAGAACTTAACTGTCAAGTGTATGTTATGTTAAGGTGTCGTAATGTTTCTTTACCTTTAAAATATCCAAAAAATAGTAAGTAAGTAGTATAGTGTAATGACGTATTCTGAATTTATAAATAAAGGTGATTTATTTCATAAATATTTCTATAAAATAAATGGCGCTTAGTGTGCGCGATAACAAGATTTGCTAAAATTAAACGGATATATAACTCTATGGTAGAAGATTTGGCATTTGTATACATTTATTCATGGATTTAAATAACACATGTATACTTAGCAAAGTTTAAAACGAACGGTCAACTGGGTGCAGAGAAAGTGCAAATAAATTTACAATTCAGCGTATAAACTCAGCTGCGCTGGACAGATGCTAAAACTTCTAATGTTATGTTCTGCGACGAATTCAGACCTACTACGTGCGCCACTCGCGAATGCAATATTCACCGCGTTTGTTTTATGTTTCATTTAATTTATTTAAAAGGAGATTGCTTGGTTTTAGTATGAGACCAAACATCAGGGCTGGTATACGTTAGATAAAAAATATTGGACACGAAATATAAGAAATTCAATTCTACTTGAACGTTCAGAAATAAAATCTTATTGAATTAGCACATATTCATTTACTAATATAATAAATGCGAAAGTTTCGATGGATGGATGTTTGTTAGAGTTAACTGCTGAACTGATTTCGATATAATTTGGCATAGATGTAGAGGATAGCCTGGAGCTTTTTTTTATTCCTTGCGGACGAAATTGCGGGCGAAAGCTAGTTTTACTATAAATTGTAAATATCTACGTAGCATATTATAATTTACATCTACAAATCTTCTTAAGGATATGTCTCCTTTGTCGTTGTTTCAAAGGCAAGTACATTTCCACTTCCTGAATAAAACGGTCAAGGAAAAGTGTATGCAGCGCTCACATCTTTGTACGATCTCAGCTCTAATGACGTCTTTACACCTCCTTTCCACTCCTATAACATTATAACTGTGTAAACAAACTTCTATTTCAGTATATACAAAGTTTAAATTATTAGTTTTAATTCAACACGAAATAAATAAACAAGATTAGCATTTTAAGTAAAACATAACACATTTTTCAATCATGTAAAGTAAATATCCGTCTTAGATATGGGAAACATAGTGAAGTATTGATACAGGTATATAATAGCTATTTTTACTGCTCTCTTTCTGAACAATTGTATGAGGTAAATGTTAAATTTATTGTGAGAAATTTCAGAATCTAAATTTTACAGAAGTCGTATGAATCTCTGTAAACTTTATACATTTTTAATTAAACGTTATTAGTGAAAGAAAAACATGTGTGTAGTGCGGACGGCGACCTCGATGCGGAAGTAGACGATGGAATTAACTATTCATCAGGCGAGCTGCACCGCTCATCCTACATCCCTCCCCGCCCTCGCATCAACCCCCAGTCGCCCAGTCGCCACTGACATCTCCTAGGCCTGGCTTGTGTACATTCCCACTTAATTAAGTCGCATCATACTATATGACTGGAATAAAATTATGATAAATTAAAAAATTAATTAACACTACTTTCAATCTCCAGGTCAACTTAAGATTGTGTACTTTTTTACAGTGTGTCAATTTGTTTGGAAATTGTCCCATATTTATGTACAAACACTACTATTCCATACATAAATATGGCCAAATCAAATTGTTAAATAGATAATAGAATAGTTAATATTCAAACTAAAACATGAACTACACTGGCTTCCTACATATTATGCATCATATTAAAATATTATAGACGAGCTGTTGCTCGCGACTTCGCCCGCGTGAAATTAAGAAATATAGCCTATGTTACTCACAGATAGATTACCTTTCTGACGGTGAAAGAATTTTTAAAATTGGTCCAGTAGTTTTTGAGTTATTTCAATACATACAAAAATACAAATCTTTCCTCTTTATAATATTAGTATAGATAAAAACTTTGAATTTTTCAATGAAAATTTTAAAGAAATAATTGTTTTTGTATGCGAATAGTTGCAGTAGCAAGTCCCAGTTCCCGCATAAGGTACGATGCAACTACTTTTGAGGAAGCCTGAATTATTATCAAACTTGTGCTCGCAGCACCAACGTAGTTTGGTACTTCATTATCATAAGCTATCGTCCACCTACAAAATTTATATTTTAGAAGAATTTAATGAAATGTTTGTACTTAGCAGTTGCCAATACTTCAAAAGAACTGATAATATTTATATTAAAATGACTAGCCACTTTAAATTAAACTTGAATAATTTTCACAAACTTAATTAAAACTGTCTTATAACAACAATCTTCTAACATGTCTCAGAATATAAACTCAGCCTTGTACTTCTTCGTGAAGCCTATTGTGTTATTAACTATAAATGGAAATTCTTTGAACTAATTGTGAGTGTAAGTTCGTTCACCTATCTCCCTTATCAGAATAATTCACATTAATATTTTGAAGTTAAGTCCTGGTGATATGCGCTACGATTTGAATTTCCTGTAAATTTAAGTCTACATTTTATCTCTCATCCAATGTAACGTAAACATTAGGATAGCTATATTATAAAGGAATCAACATTAAATAAAATAATAATTTAATATTAAGTAGTTATTATTAAATCGTAATCCGCAACCCAAAAAGTATGTTAATGATCATTCGAGTTGGTGGAGCTCTCTACCCTTTGATCTACATGTTTCACGACACAGTTAACAGGGCGACGACTTTACAAAGAATTTATTATTAAAATATTTCGACGTCTGCTTTTGTATACGGTAATTTCGTATTAGGTTAAAAGTACAAAGCATCATTATAAAATAAAAGGTAAAGTGAATTCGAGAACATTTCATCATTCAGTACATGAAACACATCAAGAGACTTGACGTTACAATAAAATATACAATGCATTTAATGACACCGCGTTTTTAGATGAATTATGATATCCTAAACTAAATCACTATCGTAAATACTTCCCGCCAATTTACGAATTTATACTTCAATGTATAAAATAAAACAATTTACACGCTTAGCTATGCGCCAAAAGAGTCGTCGTGCCGTGCCAAATTCTACAGCAGCGCTACGGTGGTTATAAAGGTAAACAGCCCGTCCATAGGTCAGTGATTTCACGTTTATAATAACTCAAAATGTGACATTTATTCGTGTATTGGTGTTAGTTTCAAATGAAAGTTTAATTGTCTTTTTGCTATTGTTTTCTTGGTAAGGTTGCAAAATGATTTATTTTTTTAGTAGTTGATTCATAAATAGTGTAGTTATTTGTTTCAATTCTAAATATGCGATAGATGCAGTAACATATTTAGATGCATTGTTAATATAATTAAGTATAACAACATTAGAACGATTACGATGAACGGCGCTTGGCACAACAATCCACGTCGGGTGCTACGTGTATAGAATATACAATACTAAAGCAATGCTACACCGAAATGTTGCAGCTTCAATGCTTGCTCGGAATCTCATTCTGTCTCACTGCCCAACTGTACTATACAGCTTGAAACATTGTTTGCATCGCCGTGTTAAATATATCGCTACTAAGATACTCCACATTAATGATTTCTAGTTTACATTACCCAAATCTACTCTATTCACTATCTGCTATCTAGTCTCTTGTAAATCTTCAAGAAATTTATGTTCTTTTCGCTTGACCATCTGAAATAAATCCTCGCATATAAAAGCTATTAATACTTTGGATCAAAATCATGTACAAATTAGGATTCACACATTCATTTTAAAAAAGTGTTTACGCTAAGGTAACGCACGGTTTACATACCAACATTGATATTTTTACTTATATTTAATTACAATAATAAGAATTTAATTACATGTTATTTATTCAACATTTTACAATGAAATGTGCATTCCTTTGTTTTATTTAAACCTTCATTTAAGGCTACACTCTTCAAGTTTTCTCAAGTTATCAAACTAGCGCAAAACAATACTTTCATTAAGTAGCTCTAGTAGTTGTAGAGTATTGTTTAAAAGCTGTACATTTATTTAGTTTAACACTTTACCATCACGGTTCGTTGTTTACAACATTTTTTAATAAAATAATATCTAAGAATTAAAAACAATTATAGTAGTTGTCACACTACTAAATCATATACTTGTAATAATTTATAATAACAAGCATTTTATATTTGCCACAAGTTAAAAGTTTGACGTGTGCTGTATAATGAAATGGGTCTGAAGAAGTCCTTCCTGTTGTCTTTACTTAGAACTGTCGTGTCTCTACTTTGAAGTAGCTATGTTTGCCTTACATTTTACGACAAAATTATTTCGACAAATTTAATTAATTTCAACAGTCATGTGTCCTGAGAGAATAATGACTGGTAAATTGTAAAATCAATAAATTAAAAACCTTTTCCAATAGTAATGGTATTTACAGAAATTAAACACAAATTTAAGCACTATAACAAAAAGTATGTTAATGAATGAACATTTCGTGTAGCCGAGCTTGTTCCCATTTAACTGCGACATGTTTTACGACACCGTTAATTAAAAGGAAGACGACGATTTGAACAGCGTCCTGACTACAAAGAATTCATTATTAAAATACTTTTAGTCGTCATTAGTCTGACTTATGTGTTACATTTTAGTCACTTATGGAAAATTACGTAGAATTATTTGGATTATTTGATTAGTTGTATTAAGGTAATTAATAGTAAATAGTTAACTATATAGTTCTAACTAGAACAAATTTCTATTCATCCATAAACAAACGAACTTTTATAGCGAAGACACATGTAACTAAAAAGATTAAATATATGTAGTTCGTTTCGCTTATGTGGTGTTAATTCCGGTATCCATAACATTTAAAGTAGTAACCGCTCTATGTTATGTCCACTGCAAAAACTTTTGTGGCGATGTTTAAAGTCAAAACGAGACACGAAACAAGTAGGACAAGTCACGTGTCAGCTAATAATTTAATTCATATCTTACGGGACCCTCTTCAAATTGACCTTTATCACGGCGACAGCTTGTCATCAACTAAAATATGTTACTGAATTAAGGCGGGTCGTTTACAGTAACAAATTATTGTTTTACTTTTGTCCCAAACAATCAGTGTGACACATAGAGAAATAACTTCACTATACTTATAACAACTTATTGCATAGTTTTGATGTATAATTGATGAAGCAATTGTTTCATTAAAATATATATATTGTATAACTAGTTGTTGCTCGCGACTTCTTTCAGGTGGAATTAAAAAAAATATAGCCTATTTTACTCACTGATAAGGTAGCTTTTTAGTCCTGCAAGAATTTTTGAAATCGTTCGAGTAGTTTTTGAGTTATTCCAATACTCACAAAAGTCAAAAAATCCTAATCTTTTCTCTTTATAATATTAGTATAGATATACAAGTAAAAAAACGTCTTTCAAACTTAGTCTGAATTTCTAAGTTTACAGTATTTTAATAATGAAGTAAGGAATGTGAGGTATAAGTCACGTGAGCACATTACCTCGACTCGCGACGAGATATGTGACGAGATAATGCCTTGTTACGGGACTGCTGGAAATTTACCTTAACGCCAAATATACCCTTCACTTTATTAATCTCACTAAATTGTGTCAAACAATGCCATTATTCTAAACTGTTCTACTACTAAATTGTACTAAAAAGTTATGTTTATTATTAATTGTAAGAAGCCAATATCAATCCACGTAGTTAATCCATTTCCGAAATTTTTCTACTCGATTGTACACGAAGATCTCGAAAACGACATGCATGTTGTTAATTCTGGATTAAAGTTACGTTTCATTAAAGTCGTACAAATGGATTAAGTGTTAATCTGATTTTACGTAATGTTGTACACTTGAGTTTAAGGCAAAATGATTCGTGAAATACGTTTCGAAGCACTTTGAAAATTGAATAGTGTGAATCCGCTATCAATCTCAGTGGGAATGATTGACGCCGCGTGAACCAATTCTCTGTAGCACCTGGCAAAGCCTGACACATTGTAATTCCCCTGTTGTCGTCGCACCGCGGCGCGCACCCTGTTAACAATTTATTGCCTTTTGTTTCAGCTAATTGTTGATGTGCTTTTGTTATATTTCGTCTGCTTTTAACTCTACTAAAACCACAATTGATTTTGTTTCTATGATTTTTAGTAAAACATTTTTTCATCCAATAATTTATTCAAAGAATAAATATGTCAACAATAGTTGACTTTTAAATGGACGGACAATCTATTTTACAAACCAAACTATAGTTGATAAAACTGTGACGTCCGATAAATTTGAGTTTTCATCTACATGTTTCGACGACTTTATTAAGTTACCATTGAAATGAATTCGTCTAATGTATTGAGGTTATTTAGCATCTCTTACAGTGAAACCGTCTCGATGTATTCACGAATTTATAATAGTGTGCGGTGTATTTTGACATTAAGACAGGCGTGAGGAGTCGTGCGGCGCTGACGACTTAGGCTGTTACGAGACTTGTGTAAATTTACCTTACCGCCCAATATACCCGTCCATAATTCTTAGGTAACGGTGTATTTCGTATAAACGTACAGTACAATCAAAAGTTTTGGAGCAAACATTTATGGGATTTTGTAAATAGTTACGTTAAAAAATATGGTAATAAATTCCCAATGGTCCTTATAATATTGTAGTAAATAGAACACATAATATTTAATTATACAAGTCACAGTACTTTAGCTATCAAAAATCCTAAGAACACAATTTATTGTTTTGCAATTGTTGTGTGTATATAAGTAATTGAGATAATTTACTAACTTTAGCAAAATTCAATTATAATCTCAAGATTATAATCTTTATAATATTATAATCTTTCGTAATATAATAATCTTAAGATTACTCTCTTTATCGTGGTTGTACTATGTTAAAACTCACATAAACAAATACAGGAGAACAAATAAGAACAAATGAGTATAGTTTAGTGACTAACCGCGAAGGTACAACGAACAATTTGTGATCTTCGTGCCTTCGTTTAAATTGAATCCTTAAGTTTTAATTACCGACCTTTTTTTAATTCATCTTCATTCATATTTAATTAGTTTTACAATGAAATAACAGAGAAAGTGAAAGGCCGAGTGGAATGTAATGTGCGAAAGCACGATAAAACGCAAAAATGTATCCTTCAACCTTCTCGGCTTAGCCTCTTTTACATTTATGGCACATTTATCTTAAAAGATGAACGCAGAATTTTAGCTTCCCGATAATTGCTGTCCGCGAAACAAAAACTTAAGCAATGTACAATGCGATTCCAATTTAAAATACAGAATATATGTTTTACTTACATTCCATTAACTAGTTTCCTTGCACTTAATGCCAGCAATGTGTAATGGTCACTCAGCATGCGACTCTGAGTACGGCAGTTAAGTATAGATTTATAGCAATATACAGTAAAATAACTTGTATCGGAAGTGTGAATAAAATATCAGAGTAAACCTTAGCACCGAATAGTGTTGTCACTTGATGTAATATTTCATGCTTACGCGGGACAAGTTGCTGGAAAAATAAGCGAGCAAATGTGTCACAAGCAGATAAAAAGTCTATTTAGAAAAGGTTTTTATGATAAATTATTACATTTCTTTATAATGTACATCGGTTTCTACCAATAATAAGAATGTTTAATAGTAATAGCACCTTGTTACTTTTCTTCCATAAAATTTTGAGTTTTTTGTTGCAAAATAATACAAAATCAATTTGTTTTTCTTAAACAAATAAGCTCATTAGAGTATAGACCAGCTCTCGGGCTGAGGTATAAATAAATTTTAAATTCTGTTTGTAAGTCTGAGTCGCGCCGGACAAATGCTGAATTCCTCTATGTAGTTGCTGCATTGAATTCTAACTTCGCAAACGTAATACAAATACGATGCACTTTTAACTTTATATTCCTTTTACTGCAATTTGTTATTTTAGACATCGATTGATTCGATAGTGGTATTCCATAGTTTATTTAAATCGGTATCAAAATATACGGGTAAAAATTCGGACATTTTAAAAATAGGTTTTCTATTGAGTCGTATCATGGTTATTAAAACATTTATTATACAACACTCGTATTAAATCTACCCTAAGGATCTCCCTTAGTGACCAATGAACAATTCTCAGTAAGGCAGTAAATAGAAAATTATACTTGATTTAAATTAAAATTACAGAATAAAACAGAATATCATTGGCAAAATAATAATAAATCAGTTCCGTATTCTGAGCTCTTCTTTCTAGATAGATCTCAAAATGTTTTCTAATAATTTTGTTCGGTGATTTCCTTTTTAAAGTACTTTATTCAAACATTTTATTTATTTAAATTTGAATTATTCTTGCCATCCAATCTTAAATAAACTCTGAACCCGTTCATAAACACAGTTAAATTTACACAAGCCGAGCAGTTGTGACAGCACCAGAACTGACGCTTAACCTAATATTATGAGACGCCAAGCGTCATATTTGTAAACTTAGGCATTTCAATGCAAAAGCTTTGATATTTATAACTAAAACTTAAGTGGTCAGATTAATTAACTTACCTATAATATTTTTTTAACAATGACATATTGGATAATAAAATCACCTCCTGTCCAAATCTTACATTTTTAAATTACGGTATACTTCATATAATACGCAAAATTCAAGTCCGAAAGTTTGTACAGACCAAATTTTTTTCACAGTACCCTACAAGGTTACCTATATACTAGTCACTTCGTCTATCAATTTTCCCTGAAAATTAAAATGTAAACATTTTATTTATAAATTACGTTTACTCAGAACATTTGTAACACATTTTGTATCATAGATTAAAATCGTTTATTCGGAGTCGGAAGTTAACATTTTCTTGAAAATATTCTAACAAACGGTTTCAGGTCATCTATCGGTAATTTCATAAAACACCTTTAATATTAAAAGTTAGTATACAAACTGTTTCACAGATGGCGCTCAAACGCATATGTAGTTTAATTACATTTAAATATTTAATTCCTTATTTTTAATTTGGTTTAGTTAACAATATATTTAATAACATCAACGACAATCACACACAAGATTGGTCAAATTGAGACTTATTTGGTGGTACCAACCGACGTGTCTAGCTAATACTACAATTGTTTTATCACCACCGTAATAACATAATAAGGATTATTTTAAATACAGGAAACGACTTAGATTAAATTGTTTTTGCGATAGTCATCAACGATTAAAAATCATCAACTTGTCCATAAGGGACCCTTACGGAGAGTCGGCACAGTATGTGCTACTCTTTCATACATTTATATCAGCCGACATTTCTGAATCCACTCCCTTCTTAAGCATAAAAAAAACGATTAAAAATATATTCAGACGTTTTTAAGCATCTTATTTATAAAACCAAATTTTGGATGGATGGATGTACGAAATTTGGCATAGGTATAGAACATAATCTAGACATACATAGGCTACTAAACATTTTTTTAAATTCCGCCGGACGCAATCACATGCATAAGCTAGTTATTAAATAATTCGAATTAAAAATAATACTTTCTACGATTCTTTTTCAATATTGAAATTCACAGAAGCTAACAAATAACATACGTTTTCGATCATTTTGGACGAAAATAACTTTCTTTGATCGTTTCCCTATAATAAATGTAACAAAGTAATAGTGTATTTCATGATTGGCGCAGTAACAAAGAACAGTAAGTGATAACAATACTAAGGATTTGTATCTGTTATCTCTTATCATTGCAGATAAAAATCGAATGATCTGCAATTATACTTTGAACCCTGCGGTTTTGGTATAGTTTAAAATGGAAATATCCATTCTCACATCATACTATTACTAAATTGAATATGTTTTATAGATTGTGTGATGTTCCTTGTATGATAATTTAGCACAAAAGAATCGACTTTTCTTCTGAATTAATTGCCTTCAATGTTATAGGAGATTATTGCGATAAGCTGAATATTTATAAAAACTAGTATCAGTGAGTAAAATGTTGCATACCGAGATAACAACATCTAGTGGAAAGATCTACCTCACGCGTGTCTACAGATAGTCTTTATTTAAACATACGTGTACAGTCATCTTAGAAACAAATTTAATTGTTCAATTTTTAATATAAAAGTGTCGTATTTCAATATGCGATATTTAATTAATAAAGTAACATGCAAAGTTAAAAAGTGGTCGTGTTAAAATCGTTTTTACTTCGAAGTGAACAAGATAATCATTATGATATGGGTAATTATTTTATTGGTGATTTAGAGAACTAGGCAACAAGTCCACATAAATGTTTTTATTCTAAGTCGTACGATATAAATCACTTTATAGAATGACTAGCGAAATTTGAAAAAAAGTTCTCACCTTCCAGAAATAAAAGAAAAACAAGTTTTCATGATTGATATCTCAATATAAATTTTCTTTCTTTTCAGTTGTGTTAAATCTGTAATTGACTCAGGAGTACCTTTTGCGTTGGGGTATGAAACCGCGCTCACAACACATCATTCCCATTAACTGCCGTTAAAAACCAAAAAAAAATGGAAAAACCAGAAGAAAATGCACAAAAAATGGAATTTGAAAGAGTCCTCAATCAAGAGTTGGGTGAATTCGGACTATACCAATTTAGAAATATTTTGTTGGTAATGTTACCAGCTATATTCTCTGGGTTTATGGCGGGAGACTACATATTCACAGCCGGCAAGCTTCCCCATAGATGTGCAGTACCAATATGCGACGACGGGCAACAAGAATACGCACCGAACTGGATTCTAAATGCTGTACCGGAGACTGCAAATGGTTTCGATGACTGTTCCAGATATCCAAACACAACATATATCCCTGAATCAATTTTAAACGGCACTTGTCCAGCAAATCTATTTGATAGGAATAATACTATTAGCTGCGAGAGTTACATTTATGAAAGAACAAATACAGCTGTATATGATTTTGGATTAGAATGTCAAGAATGGCTTCGTGCTCTCGCCGGTACATTAAACAGTATGGGCGCGATGATTGCTCTTCCTTTAGCGGGCTTTATATCTGATGTTTTTGGAAGAAGAATATCAGTAGTATTTTTCGGATTTAATGTAGCTCTGGTTGGCTGTGTTCGAGCTTTTTCAATAAATTACGCAATGTATGCGACGCTACAATTTATGCATACAGCTATCGGAGGAGGTTTATACAGTGCCGGTTACATATTAGCCACAGAAATTGTTGGCCCGAGATTCAGAATTTATACTAGTGCAACAATGTCATCGACGTTCGCTCTCGGTCAAGCTTTGTTAGGATTGATAGCATCGGTTGTGTTAGAATGGCGAACATTATCTTTAGTTTTATTTGCGCCTGTGTTTATTCTTATATCTTATTACTGGATACTTATGGAGAGTCACAGGTGGTTGCTGAGTAAAAACAAAACGGATGAAGCAAAAGATACATTGTTACGTGCGGCCAAGTTAAATAAAAAAGAAATACAAGAATCACATTTAAATTTCCTTTTAACAGCTATACCTAAACAAAATCAAACGAATACTGGTGAAACAAACCTGTTGTATCAGATTCTAAAATCACGAGTAATGTTGCAGCGTTGTTGCACGACACCGGTATATTGGATTACAACTACTTTTATTTATTACGGTCTTTCAATCAATGCCGTTAATTTATCTGGAAATATGTATTTAAACTACATTTTAGTAAGTCTTATTGAAATTCCAGGCTACTGGACTGCGGTGCTGGTTTTAGACAGAGTTGGTCGTAAGGCAACACTATTCAGTGGCTATCTGTTATGTGGCATTTGCTGCTTTGCCTTTGCCTTCACTCCAAAATCATTGTACGGTATATCACTGTTTTTATATCTATTGGGTAAATATTGCACAGGTGTAGTATTCACATCACTGTATTTATTTACTACTGAGTTATATCCTACGAGACATCGGCACTCATTTTTGGGTTTTTCTTCGATGATGGGTAGAATAGGTTCAATTGTTGCGCCTCTCACGCCGCCCCTCATGGTGTACTGGTCAGGTATACCCTCCGTTTTATTTGGCGGCATGGCTGTAATGACAGCTTTTCTGATTCTGACTCAACCAGAAACACGGGGTAGAAAAATTCCCGACACATTTGAAGAAGCAGAAAATATTAAATAATATGTAAATACTTAGATGTATGAATCAAAATAAGCGTTGTTTTTTACTATTTGATTGTATAATATAAGTAAAAAAAGTTATATAAAAATCTTGCTTTTTAATAATCCAGTTAAGTTTTTTCAATTAAAAAATTCTGTCTCGTCTTAACTATTATTTATTACTTTAGGTTACACACTGAAGTAGCAAAAAGAAAACATATTTATTTGTAATTGTAACACATCACTCATACATTTAAGAATATACTGTAATAACTAAGGATGATCTGCAAACTAAATACAAAGATATTTTCATTTAAGATTTAGAGTAAGTGTACAAAATAAATTAGTTCATTTCCTCAGGGCGAAATTTAGTTGACGCTATTATTCCAATTGCCACTGAGAGCAACGGCAGCTCATTGAGGAAATAAAGCGATTTGAATTTCGTTGATACTACGTACCAGCATAACTTTAGTAGACTTTGTGAAAGCTTGCAGTAAAGTGGCATTAAAGACATAAATACTTTTTGAAAAATATAAAATTTCATATCTAATTAATGAAATATACTTGAAATTTACCTCCTTTCAATTATGTCAGGATGACAACCGTTTATTTGCCGTTTTTACTGCGCTTTATGGATTTATTCTTTTAACATTATTTAGTGATTATCTAATTTTAATTTCACAATGGAATACGATATCATTAACACCACCAGTGGCATTGATATTATTGGTAGTACCTATGCAGATATTTATATTAAATATGAAAAAAAAGTGAAACCACGCGTTGAAAAAACTGAACAAAAGGTCGAAGTCCCTAAGCAAAGTTATTCAGCTGAAGAAATATGGACATCTCCAAGCGATCTGCTTATCGGAAAAATACAAATGAAACCACCATTTACTTCAAAGATTATTAAAAGCAAAACACATGAAGGAATTATACATATTGGCGATGATGTATTACAGAAAGAATATGAGGAGTTTCTTCTTTCACTAAAAAAGTTGCTGCGCGAAAACGACGACTGTTGGAAATTCGTTCTAATGAACGAATCGGAAGAAATTTATAAAAGAGTGAAAATAAAATACCAAAACATATTCAAAACAAAAAGCGCTTTAATGACTAAAGAAATATACATTTTTTATGAAAACACGCTTAAGGAGTTGGAAGAGCACGTAAAAAATGAAGTTGAGGCTGTTTTAACTAGCTTGTATGCAAATATTATAAGCTACTTAAACGATCAAATACATTTGAAATTGCGCAAAGAAAGAAAAAAATTAGAAGATACCTTAAATAAAAAATATTTAACGGAAATTAAAAAAATAAAGCGATATTATGCTCTTCTATTAAGAAATGAACATGAAAAGTCAAATCAATTAACGAATTATGCACTCAGAAAACGAAACAATGCCATTGAGATGTTTTATAAGCAAATTATATGTGAAAGATTGACTAGTTCTATATATGTTCTGTGCACGGAAAGGAAAAAATGTAAAATCAAAAATATCCTAATAGAAAAGTATCATACCGCAGAAATAAATGAAGTTGTAGAAAAAATCAAACAAAAAAGGGATTTATTACAGTCTCTTAAAGAAAAAGATATCTGTATTTTTGACATTAACAAAGATTGGGAAGGAAAAATAAAGAAAGTTTTACAATTGTTTCTAAAATTTATTAGTTTCGCTCTTAAGCTTTTACCAGAGCAGACGACATTTTTGCTGCAGTTAGAAAAACTGGTACAACTACAACTTGAGGATGTTAAGGAATCTGATAAATCCGAAAGCTCAATTTTAGTTGAAGAAAGTAATGTTTTTAAATTTGAAGAATCGGGTCCAAGTGTTGAAATATGTACAAAGGAACCATTTGTTATTGAAGGAGACACCTCTGATACACCTCCAATAGTTTATGGCAGCAGGGAAACGATACCTTTAGATGTAGATCTACCGTATTTTAGGTTACAAAGGCAATTTATTTACGCAAAATGTCACGGATACGAAGAGATTAAAAAATTTTTAGATTCACAACGATGTAAATGTCGTGTACAACCAGAACCACAACCAATTATGTCTCCAACGACTAGCAAAGTGCAATCTGTAAAGTCAAGTACTAGCGAGAGCTCGGATGAATCATTTTTGTTCGAAGATTTTCACCGGCTTCCTGATTGTCCGGTTCGAAAATGTACGGATTCGTTATTAACAAACCATTTCCCTTATTTAAATTCGTACTTTGATTTCACGGAAGAAAATTTTAGAAGAGTAGAAGCAATATTTGGTACTCCATATAAGAAAGAAGCAAAAGAAACTTTGTTAGACGCAAAAGATATAGCTAATAGTGAATTGCCATTTGCGGAAACCGAAGAAAAGTATCACAACATAGAGACACAGTGTTCCAGTGATGAAGATGTAAGGTATGATCCTCCATGCCCTTGCTTACATAACTTGTTGAAAGCGAGCACTGGTAATGAAACGGTGAGCGATTTCTTTCAAAAATCTGTGGGTGATACTTGCATAAAGCGACAGAAAATGTTGAAAGAAATAACTAAAAGGTATCCAAAATTGAAAAAAATATTCGCGGAACATGGTATAGATTTGGAAACTTATGTATAATTTTGATATACCGTCAGTCGTTGGAATTTTACTTACATAGCAAGAATAAACTATAAAAACAATTCAATTATTATTTCAAAACTAGCTTTAGCCGTCCGTCATAGCCGATTCCGTCCGTGCGGAATTATAAAATACTATGTATAAAGCATCTATTACATGTTTTGTACAAATAATATTGTAATTTCTATGACTTTTTGTGGCGCAAAACAAGTTACAAGTTTTAACGCAACCACCTAGACTTAAATAATTGCTCGATTATATTTGTCGTAATAACAGTTTCCTGGGTAACTGTTGGTTTTAATAAATCAATAGACAGCGATACATTTACTACCAGTTTTTCGTGACTGGAAGTTTATAAGTTTCCCTAATCACTATTTACATAGTTTTTAATTTGTTATGCGCTATTTTTCTAACGATATACAAAGATAATAATAAAAATAAACAATGAATTCAAGTAAAATTAATGTAAAATGTTCTAAATATGAAAAATCGGAAGCTATACGACGTAATAAGATGTATTGGAAAAATGTTCTAGCAGAATTAGATAAAGGCAAAGAAGAGGTAAGTTTCTTACAGCATTTCACATATTATAAACTAACTTTCTTGATCAATTTCACTGCTTTAGCTGGACGCTTACGAATTAAAAGACTTATCAAGAGAATTGTCAAGTGACCTGTGTGAAAGCGTTTATGCGATTCTTGATTATGATATGGTTCAAGAATCAAATGACAAGAATACAACCAAAACGGGTAAGAGTTCAGTATCACGACAAAGCTTTTTTTTTCCACTGAAGTAAATTATATAGATCTCAAATTATTTACAGAACAACCTACCTCAAAAATAAGAAAGGAGCCATTATTTTCGAAGAGAAAATCATTCTTTATTGAACGAGAATTAGAATCAGATACCGATGTCGAAATTTCTAGCAGGTAATATTAATAAAGGCTAAGAAAGTCAGTTTACGGTTTATATAGTATTATTTACATTGTATCCAAATCCTTTCCATCAAAGAAATATATTTTCTTTCGGCTTTACAGTGATGAACCGGATAGAACAAATATACATCGTCAATTTTTAGACAAGCCCGAACGAGAGCAAATAACTTGGAAAACCAGATTTCTTCAACCAGAGAGGGAAGATGAAAAGAGTCTTATTAAACGCGCTAACGATCTTACGGAAAGGGTGTGTTGATATTGATTATCATTAAAAATATTTTATTATACTCGAACTTTCAACGTTTAAAAAATATTTGTCACAGATTACACAAAATTTTTGCGAGTATATGAAGGACTTAGGCGGAGACCAGCAATCACAGCTCTTCACGCCTAAGTGTATAAAAGAATTGTTTCAAGTAAGTATAAATCTAAAACGGGTATGGTATATTAAGATTAATATTACAAGCATTGTTAATTTTACATTGTATGTTTTGTAGGTAGAGTTTGACACACACGTAGCACGTAGTCTTCAAGTTGTGCCAAAAGAAATGCCGACTGTTATCAATAAAATTGCGGAAGTTACGGAAAATATAGAGGTTTGTCATTAATATTTTCTAAAATTGAACTAACGTATGCAATATCTTAGTCCGAAATCCGAAAAACATAAATCGGTTCTTTTGAAGAAGTTATATTTTTGTCCCATAAGACATCTACCCTATGGGCCGATGGGTAAATGTATTATGGTTTTGTATCAAAATATTTGCCTTTCAGTTATCCCGCAATGCCGCATTAGCCCGCGAAATAACTAAAGATATTAAAATAGAAAAGCGTCCAGATCGACTGACAGCTTTCGGACAAAGTCTTCCCAAAAGGGAACAGTGGCGTACACCACAGAATGACACAAAGAACCAGTGGCGGTCTGCTAAACATGTTCCAAGAGATCTCGTCTCATTAAAAACTGTATGGGAAGGGATCACAAATATAAGGTAAATTTATAGACAAACGTAAACAATAATCGTAATTTTCATAAATATGAACAATCCAGCACAGCCAGAAAGAGGAATCCTTGAACTTTATATTTCAATCCCTTTTTTAACAGGAGCGTACGAGAATACTGCCGTTGGATGATCCAACATCCGGAGCACAGAAGAGCGCCGTACCTGAACAGTCTGGGCATGTTCGATCCAACCGTGCTCAATGCCAGACTCACCATGGAATTGCAGCACCACGCATCTCCTACCACACAAAGTAACGCTCCAGCCCCCATTGACCACTTACGACGGAGGCTTTCACAGCTAACCGATACTAATTAGATGTTAAAACTTATTTTTTATTCGTATGATTGTATAAATATGATATAATAAAATGTTTTAATGTCAAGTTTAATTTTTATTTTCCAGTGCCTGAATAAAGTGCTGAAAACAAGAAAGTAACTAAAGCGCCATCTATGTTCCGTTTCCAGCACTAACTCCGCTCTAAACCTTGCAATGAGACAAAACGACAAAGTTACCGTATGTTGAATTATGGTTGACGATACGCTTAATAGATGGCATCTATTAATAATTTTCAATATATTTACAAAAACTTAAAACATGTTTTCTTGTAAATAACATCCCTCCATTCTCAGCTGAAAAGAAAGTATCACTGAAAGCGAACTATAACTTTTTTTATTTAGTTTTCATGTTTCTCCCCTATAATAGACTTTGTTGCTGATTTTAAAGTGGATTAACACTTTTTTTTTGACCGACTTCCCAAAAGAAGGAGGTATTCAATTCGTCTGTATATTTTTTTTAAATAGTATCATAATCAAATTAAAAGAAGTAAGAGTGACATCTTTTTGACAAAAAGCTATTTGTATATTATATAATGTTATCAAAGAATTCATAAATATACATTTAACAATGTCCTGTGGTAAAAGACCTCTAGTCAAAAACTGGGACAAGCCTAAAACATTAAAAGCTATAAAGCCTTCAAGATATGAGCAAAATGAAGCATCCGTCAAAATGCATTGGAAGCATGTGATACGAACTTTAGAAGCATCTTATAAAGATGAACAGGTAATTTGGTTTGTAGAAACATTAAATCAATCAATATTCAAAATCTTCTACAGAGATGTCTCTCAGGACACTGCATTAGTAACCAATTTCGTTACTTGGAAGCATTAAGCGACTGACTTAAAATAAAAATTAGCATCAGAAAGAAGGGAAATAGGCTCAGTCAAAGATATTGACAAAATTAGAAATGCAGTTTTCTATGGCAATAAAGTGTATGATTGCCAAAATAATCCTGTAGACGTATTTATTATATTAATCAGATTGTAGGCTACTAGGAATTGTAGTAGTTGTGATTGACACGAGATTAACATTGTAATTTAATCGATAATATCTACAGGAACTTATTGCGTAATTTTATAGCATAGCGTTAGTTTCTAAGGAAGTTGTAATAAGTGAGTCAAGGTGAATGAATACCTATAAAAATTGAATAAAAAAAACTCCAATGATTACTGGAAATCTTCCATTACCAAAATACTTACGCAAAATGTTTTACCGCCTATCTTATTCTCTCTGAAAGTTTTTAATACAAAAGTATATTTTTATGTTATCATAGTTGAAATCTATGTTGCAATGGACGCGTCATCCTTTTTTCATTGTTATGTCAATAATCTTATTTTTGTACCTTTTAAAATTTTAGTTCTGGGAGTCGCAATACACAGTGGTTCGTGATTTACTGGATCCAGTAATATTCCATAGAATAACGAAGATATTTAATTTACCATCGGAATCTAAAAAATATGAACCACCAGAAGTCGAGGTTACGCCTACACCTTCTGAACAGTATTTTGAGAAATCGACTACTAATTTAGAAGTAAGATTTTTACTATCTGGTCATTCTTTTAAGAACAAAATGTCGATAAATATTAAACTAAATTTACAATATTTTATATAATGTTAACGCTGCATTGTCTGACTACCGTTCATCCTACAGCAACAAGCTCCACCTCGCAGTCGAATAACATTTTCTGTAATCGATGTCCAACGATCACTGAGCGAGGGATATCCGAAGGAGCAGTCGGAACATTGGACCGAGACCTCTCACAGAACGTCTGAGTATAAGAAAATACGTTCCAAATCATCTATCAGAAGCAAAACATCAAAACTCTTAAAGACCTCCTCCAAATCGACCACAAGACTATTTCCAAAGTTTGCTTCAAAAATGAGAATAAAGTCTAAGGAGTTAAGTTCACAGGCATCTTCAGAGGAAACACTTCCAGAATCTGATGAAGATTTAAGAGTACATCCCAGCGAAATTGATGAGTGAGTGTTATTTAGTAATAAACTCAATAGAACTTTATTTTCATTACCACGATTAAGAACTGTCAATAACATCTCACCCGAGTTTATTAATTGTAGAGGGATAGTGTTTACATAGATTTTGTTGAAAAAAGTGTGTGATTTTTTTTTTTACTTATATAAGGTTGAAGTGTGTAAGCTAAATGTGTTTGCAGCAATCTTTCGATGAGAGTAAAAAATCCGCATTTCGATTTCTTATACTGCAACGAAAGTGAAGCTGACATGATCAAGTGGAACTCCAAGTTCAAGCAAAAGGGTTTTGAGGTGTCGGCGTCTGATCAATTTAATAAAAAGGCGGAGATAGCAACAAAGAAGGTGCCGTATGATTTATTTTAATGCTTCAAATTATTCATTCATTCAGTCATCAGCTGTAAGTTGAATATTTTTAGATCGCTACTGAATTTTACGAATGGTGGTCGAACCTAGGCACTGGAGAGTATAAAAGTGAAATCAAGCGTCCAGAAGACATCGAAGATCTATTTCAGG
>LD688932.1:5696225-5713924 GCA_003118335.3 Papilio memnon
TTTATAATTTCACGCGGATGAAGCCGCACGGGAACAGCTAGTAGTATATATTTAAAAGCATGAACAGTGAAGAACTTGAAATAACGTATCGAAGATTAAAGCTTGTGTATGATAGCGGCGACGGTGATGTAATCATTTTAAAACCATTCTTATGTCCGTTGGAGATCCGTGTCCGATCCCTGTGCAGTTCGCTACAGACGTACTGTTTTCATTGTCCGAGAAGAATGCCGCTTTATTGCGAGAGAAACCAAATAACCTCTTTTATCTCTCTTATATCTCAGTTTTATATCAGAAGGTGCTTATAGTTTCCCGCCCATCTATCCGTATTGAATAAGGGAATAAAACTAACGGCATTTTATACTAAATTATTATTTATTTCAGTTCCTTTTCTATAGAATACACTGACCTATATAATATGCATAGATGGTTTACTATATATATAAAACATAATTAACTAAAAATATTATTATAACATGGTACAAATTCCCTTTGAAAACAAAATAGAAGTCATGAATGATAGTAAGAGTATCAGTATATACTATACCATAATAATTATTCCCTTTCCGGTGTAATTTCTATAATACTAAGTCTTATTTTTGATCTATTAACGTGGAATATTTTATTTAAAGTGAATTCAAACAAAATTGAGGTCCACTTAGAGGACGCGACTTATCCATATAGTTGAGATTCAATCGCACGGCTAGGGTTGGCAACAATAATAAATATTACTTTAATAACAATTAAACACTTCATTTTTTTACGGAAAGTTGGAGAAAAATACTTGAAATGTAACTATTAACTTAGTTTTAAATCAATAATACATGTTAGAATATTAATAAGTATGTATGCATTTTTTTTTAAATAATTTCCTATTAAACACGAAGATACCAAAATAGATCCTAGTTGACCATTATGCTCCTTCTGTCCTAATAATTTTTTAATGTAGAATAGTTTTCTATTTTCCTACGAAAAACCATTTAAATTTTGAAATTGTACCAACCCTGTGTACCGTAGATACTCGTAGGTCCGTAGCCGCAGTCGTGCGCACGACAGAGGAGGGCGATCAAATGAACCGTGTTGGATACTGCGAGGTAACTACCGGAAGTAATGTCAAAGCTTTCATTGTTTCCGCCGGCACGCAGCGCACGCGCCTCTACGACCCAAATGAGCATTCTTATAACGCTTCGTCAACTCACCTTAATTGAAGAGACGGCAACAGATGCTATGTAAATAACACAAAATATAGTAGTAGTATTTGCAAATTGTTATTCTTCAAGTGTTGGCATTAAAATCTATTTGTATTGGTTTGGTTTATATTACTAAAATTAGTTCATAGTTAATCAGTTACAATACATTTCAATATTGGCTTTATAAGCGTATCGTACCTGTTTATTATTTGCACCATATTTGCATCGGTATAGCAGCTCGCTTACTGAACAAACTAATCTGAAAATTACACGCGCGCCGCCCGCCCGCCCAGCCGGCGTGCCGCGCACCAAGTGGCAAACTGCCCCAAATGTTAACAAACGCCGCTCGTTCATTAATGTTTGCCACTTTACTAAATAGCCAACTTCACAAAGAATAAACAGTTCGCCTAACTTTCTGCACCTCAACGAAAATGAACGGGTTAGCGGTGGTTATCACTATACCTAGGTTTTATTTTTCAGTTTTAGTTAAAAAAACTTACAAGTCTATTTTCATTTTTGCATTATAGTTTAACTGCTGTCATATAAGTAAGTGGGCCGACTTGTTTCATTTCCTTAAGAAATATTTGCGTAATAAAATTCGATAAACGTTCCCACAAAGTAGAAAATCCTACCCCACCAGGTCGAGACATTAATTTCAAGCAAGCAATAAAGGGACAGCGAGATGTCTTCACAACGAGCAGCGGCGGCGGCCTGTGCGGTAACGCTCTTAAACGTCGCTCTATAAATTTCTCAATAAAAACACTGCTTCCAACGTAGCCATTGAAAAACATACCTTATGAGAACTTCTTTAAGCACGTTATCAAAGTACTATATCACAAGAGAGATGTGCACTTTCGCGAACGACGCTAAACGAGGAAATAATTTACTTTGATATGATTCTCCTTCCGTGTTATGATAACACGCGAAACCATAACGTAACCCCTTCATGCAGAGCTGGAAATTACACGACCGCTGTGGAGGTGAATGTAATTTTTGGCAATTGATTTCACCGCCGAGATTAACGCGGCTTTCTCTCGGCGCGTCGTAAAATGTAAGCGAACCTTATTCAATTACAACAAGAGACATGATAACATTTTCAGCATTCTCATTTTAACCTGACGACACAGCGACGACGTTTAGTGCACTAATTTCATTTTAATATGGCAACGTAATTTACAATGTTATTCTTAACGTCATGTTATACACAATGTGCAATAATTTTTGATATTTTTCAAAGAATCTGCTTCATTAGAAGGTAATTAAATCTCATACAAATGAGGAAATAGTACTATCGTAAGTCAAGGACATAACATCTAAAAAAATCACATAAAAATTTCAGTTTCACAAAAAGGACAAAAGTTTGTATTAAATAAACGGTTGTAATAATATACTAAATAGATAACAGAACATATAGGTTACGTTAAAAGATTAATGAACATTGGTTAACTCCGAAAACAAAACAACTAAACCTGAACTCTCGGACAATAGAAACCGCCTACAATTGGGAAATACATTTTAACGTTCTCGTTACACTGATGAGCTCGGTTTGAATAATGTTTGATGATTTATAGAAATACTCGATGAGAGTCCAAGCCACATTTTCCACGTCATCACAGACCAAAGGACTGACTAATTTGCATTCGCGTGAAGCATCTGATCAACCAAAATACTCGATCAAAATAAACATGAAATTGTAATTGAAAATCAATGAGAACATTTTATTAATTTTGAATGTATTTGATAGTTTTGATTTATGGTTGATTAACTAATTGTTGTCACTCAACATAATGTTCTTTTTATATCGATTTTTAACTCCAATACTTAGTATTTTACATGGTTTTTTATTTTGTTGCAACCATAAATATAAAACCATTCCGCTCATAAACATACAAACTTAGAATATGTTTCACAAAAGCTAAGCGATTACTAGTACATTACCCACTTAAGTGCTCCAACTTAAGTGTCGATATGAAAAGAGTAAGGACGAGAAGAAAGCCTTCGTTACAGACCAACACCTTGAAATAACATTAAACCATTAGCACTCAGCCATTTATCCCAGTGAAGAAAAAGCTTGTTGATTCAGAAGCTCCGACTCTGTCAGGTTGTTTCAATTCTGGTTTGTTTTCATTTAATAAAGATTTCTTTTATTTATTAAACAAAATAAAATTATATAAGTAATAAGTTTATGAAAGAAATTAAACCAGTAACCAGTTATAATTTTTTTTTTATGACGTATAAAATTTCTTTCCGCCAAAATGTAAGGAAAACGTTTTGCCAACAATTGTAGGTTCAAAGTAACAATTGTTATGAGAGCTCTGCGACGCGTCGAACAATTGTTGTAATTTGCCGTCGGCCGAAGCTCACTACAACTAATCGATTGTGATTGTAACCAGCACGCTCGCATCTAGTGGCCGTTTCATAAAAGTTGCGCTACGGATACCTCGTAGGCTTCAGCGCTACGAATTTCTCCCGTAGCCCCGTAATAGCCCATCGCTGAGCTTATTACCCGACGCTATCTATTGAGAACGGCTTTACAGGGAAATCCCGAATAGGTTGTAGACGGTGCTTAACTTAATATACTTGCAGCGTATTTTCTTTTCAACTTTCATATCTCCGATATTATCAGGTAATTTTCAAAGATTTAACAGATTATGCTGTTTATGAGATTGAGTATATAGAAATATTTTTATTCTATTAGATTCTTTACACACGCTGTGTTTGATAATATTTTCTTAATTGCAATAATAAGTAGATTCCTAAATGTCATGTTTTTCACATTTAAATTAAATAAAAGGAAAGCATTTCAATTTCAAATATGTATTAAAATTAGTCACAAAAAAGATTATTTCCGAAATTTATAATATTATAACAACTAGCGAATTATTAAGTGTGGCAAGTACTAATTAAAGTGTAGCAAAGTTCGCCAGTCGTTTCGTATTCGTGGTCAGAAAACGGCGACTTGCTACAAACTTGGCCTCGTAACATAAACAACCTGTTACCGAACCTCCTTTGAGATCGGCAATTACACATCCTTTAATTTCTACGCTTGTTTTCAATTAAAATGAAACGACAATTGCATCGGCGCGCCGCTTTGCCGTAACTTAAGCCATGATAATGTAAGCGCTTGGACATTTCAATTGCTATTTGCGGGGAAGGCACACCGGATACAATTACAGACGACGCTGACCGCATCGCATCGAGGAAATATAAGCTCTTATCCGTAATGGTACAGCTCTCTCATTATAGCGATCCTGAGGCGACGGTACACCTTTACGACACCCCCCTCACCCCGTCTCCGGCCTCCCGACTCGAGCTTTAAATATCAACTTGCAATCAAGATAAAACTCGGCTCAATAAAGCCAATCGGTATACAACTTGATTTATTTATTTTTATTCCACCTCAAAGTGTTTACCATTAATCAAAGATTGCACGTTTTTTTAGACGTAAGTAAATTGAAACTACTGTCTCTATTTTTAATGTAACAGAAATATTAACTTACAAGAAGTTTCACAGTGAGTACTCATACTACGTTTCATTACAGTGTTTCAACACATAAATATTTTACCACAATACTCTCTCTGGCATACCACACATTTTCAAAGTCAATAAACATTCATTTTACACAGTAAACAAGCAACGTACCGGACTATTGTGAACGTATTTTTCTTTGTGCAAACTGACATCATAAAACTAGTTAAACTGGAGGCCGTAACGTTTTTCTACTAGCTTACGGTACGCTATCACACTTTTATTGTGGCTCTAGTAAAATTCAATACAAAACGCGTGAAGTACTTAATGTACACAGACCGCAATATCAATAAAAAGGGGAGAGGTGTAGGCTCAACAGGGGCGGCGAGTACACCTGATTCCACCGTCAGGTGTCGCCTTCGCGTCGACTTTCCTTCGATACTTAAAATATGGCATGTCATCTGCCTTGATCCCGTTACTCGTTTGTTAAACAAGATTTGCTGGCGTTGTTTTGAAATAAGCACTGCGGTTAGGTGATACCTTAATTCTATAGCTTCTTTTTTAAAATAGGAAATACAATTTTTATACCTTCAGTGTAAATAAACACATATAATCTAGATAAATCCTATATTCCTATATCCTATCTTTGTAGCACTGTGAGTTGCGTACAATTATTTTCACGGTTCACACTTCGTTAGATGATGCACGTGGTTGAAATGTGGGTCACTTAACGGACAAAATAATTTTCACCCCTGTTGTAATATACCGTATTCCCCTTTACTCCGATTCTATTTTTATTTGTCCCCAAGCGTGTATTGTTTGCGTATTTAAATATGTGTAAGAGATTTCTCTCCCAAAAAGGGCGATAAAAGCATTGACAGTCAACACTGAACAAATTTTCTTTTTTTCGCTTTGGTTTTGCGCCGCATGAATTTTACATCTACATTGCTGCATTTGTAAAATATAATATATTAGCTGCATATTCTAAGTTAATGTATAGTCGAATCTATAATATTTATCTAGGCTACAACAGTGTAAACATTTCCTGAGTTTTCCTGAGGTTATTGAGCAAGTATAAAGAGAATGCGTAACATATTCCCAAGGTAGCGATCGCAACGCAGAGTTGAACTAAACAAAGATACTTTGAAACTGTGACAACACACAAATACCAGACTTGCAGTTAGCTTTAGTATTAAAGCAGATACATATCCCTATTTTAAAGATGTCAATCAATTGTTACGTTGTTTCTCTTGTTTAAAAAACTGGCCAACTCTACATCACTATGTATTTATACATCAATTATGTATTATATATAGTATTATAACTTTGTATGGATAAGACTAAAGTTACAAGTAAATATGTAAATATTAACTGTAATCCTATCTATTTAAAATGCAACATAATACATTAAATAGCAGCTGCAGTAAGCCTTTGTAGGAGGATGACAACTGTGACAGTCATAGTATTGAATGTCAGAGCTGTTCCGCTCCATTTGTAAATGTAGAACGAGCAATCAATGCACTTCGTTATTTCTCCTTTATTGTATAGGCTTATTGATCCGTAGAATTTATATTACATGAGAATAAAATACTTCAAGTTGTTCTATAGATCTAAGCTGACAATAAAAGAAAAAGACTATCAAAGTCTAAAATCGACTCAGAATTTAACACATTTTAATAATTATTAAACCTTTATAACATTTTAAATATTTACATCGAAGGCCAAACGAAATTGAGTTCTCTCCGCCCTCAATCAAGTTACCATGAAATTTATCAAGGCGTAATTAATGACTAAATGCAAATGCTTAAAAATAACTCGGCTATATCCAATTTAAGTTTAATTTTCTAACCATAAATTCGGTTTAGCTCCCCGGAGCGGCGCGGGATTGAAACGTTGACTTCCCGCAAAATTGCACCGAACATTTTTATCCCTTTGTATTGTAGCCGAGATATTTAAGAGAGGATCCTTTAAATCTTTGTAATATTGTAACTCGTTTTGATTGTCAACCAATGAAACATCGGTGCGGGCTTCGTTGTGCTTTGAGGCTGGAGAAAGTTTTAACTTTTTTGCCTTTAATTGTTTGTAAGCGTTAAAATCTTTTTATTCCGATCATGTTATTTTATATCATATTTACGTTGTGATACGTATTTGTAATTTCAGATATAATATATCTATAGAAAATAGCGCATAATAGCTATGGTTCATTAAAGTATTAAAATCTAAGTTTATTTGCAAAATTTTGATTATTAACCAATTAAATATTTTTCAGATTTCCTTCAATTGCAACGAGAACCAAATCATCAGACAAGGAGAGGTTAAAATAGCAACGAAATCAAGGACTTCGAAATCGTTAGGTTCTAATAGGTTGTAGATTTTAATCATTATCAAAAGTACAACCTTTGATGAAAAACCTTAGTAGAAACTAAGTAGTTAGTTTAGTTATAAATTAGTTGTGGAACCAGATTGCATATACATCTACCGTTCAACGAATAAAATCAAAGATGAGGATAAAGAAATAAGAAATTAGCTAAAGGCAAATGCCGTATTACACATGAGCTAACTCCGGCGCGAACGTAAAATGACATTTAAATATGAATACGTCGTCGTTGCGTCTACGAGTTCGCTAATAATGTGTGATTTTTCCGCGCATCTGAGCCCAGCAGCCGCCGCGCTCGCTGCACCGAGACGTGCCGTGTTCTGCCTTAATCAATACCTTGTAACAAGTAATACGCTTCGCTTAATCGACGCAACAAAATGTGCAGGGAAATATATTTCTAGCCTCATCATTAAAGTTAACTTTAACCTTATTAAAGAAACGCCATGTCTTGGATGCCCGTAATCATGTTGGCACGGACATAAAACTTTTTCTTTTTATAAAATTTTGACCTAAATTGTTGCCTTCAAAAGAAATCATATTTTGGTAGGACAACTTCAACGTTGATGAAAAAAATGTTAAATTTACAAGGTTTATCGAAGCTTGAACAGCTTTTTAAGAGATCCTATTGCCTACTTTTAAAGGCTAACGCATAAGTGATTAGAAGTGCTATATTCATATTGCCAATTGAAATAATTTGATTTTGTATTAAATACTTGAGTTTTAAAGATTAACTAAATTGCATTATACCAGTTTACCGAAAATATCCAGTGATGGGAATTAGAAATAAATCTTGAAACTGAAAAAGTTTCTAACCGATTCTAAAATTGAGATTCAAGTATGTTACAATAGTTTTTTTTAGTAACATTAATATTACATGAAATCATACAATGTCTTTTTATTTTCAATAGTGAAACTGTCTCGGAGAACGGACTACTTTTTTCAAACTTGAGATAACAACTTCGTGATAGGCATTTGTTTGGGGGAGTAATTTGAGTCAACGGGAAAGCATTTCTCGCAAATTGACGTCACCCCTCGCGCGATAAAAGTTTTGATTCATATCCTTTTGCGTGAAACGAGAAAAAAATACACACTTTTACAAACACATACGTGTATTTGACGAAACCAGGTTTTAATATGAAAAACATTATTTTATTTTTAACTATGTACTTTTTTTACCCAGATTTATAAATTATCATGTTGAATCCTTTATTAAACTTCGAAGTTTACTTTTGCTTTCTATAACGAACAACAATCTTAAATAACTAGTTTCATAGAAGTCTCAAAACATTTTCAACCAATAGGTAGAAATATCTAACAAAGTTTTTTTTTTCAGTTACACCGAGGAGCCAATCAAGCAAAGTAACCTAAAGGTAACCGTTGTTTTCAGATAACTAACACGGTAAACGAATGAAAAAAGAACAAGCAGCACCTGACTTAAAAAATTAACCGACATTTTCAATTTCTTTCATCAGAAATCCAATTTTATTACAAAGGTATTAAAAACTTATATTCCACAAGAAATAAATTGCAGTGAATAAAAACCGTAGACGGGAGAGGTAAGCATATTTAAAACGTGGCCGAGCATAAAATATATAAATAGATTGTACATCCAATAAAGTGATTCCAGCCAAAGGAAGCAAGACGATAACCTACTTACTGATCCGCCGTATTCTATTTGCCTGTAATAATCGCGATGACAATCTGATATTACATAAAAGATTTGCCCTCTTTTCGATCGAAATGCGATTTTCTCCCTCCACAGTTATTGTCGGCTCGCCTCGAATTTTTTCGCTATTGAAAATGAAGCGCTACTACTATTGAAAAATTTTGAATGTATTCCAATGAATAAGAAATTTTGGCGCCAAAGAATACATAATATGGAAATGAAAGTGGAGGACAATAGATTGAATCATATTAACTATAGAGACATGAAAGTGAAGTAAATCTCGATTCACGTTAGTTGGACACCACAGTAACAAAAATCATACCCTAACAAGGAAATAATAAGACATATTGATATCGAAACCCAATTAACGAATAATGAAACACGATTCGATCAATTAGATGTTTATAATCGGTATTAATTAATGATTGTTTTCTTGCGCTGTGTCGGTTGCTTAATTAGTATCGGATTCTGGATTCTGTTAAATTAATTTATATAAAGTTATTTTAACTGTTACTTGTTATTTAAAGTCATTTGATATCTTAATTATCCTTCCCGGTTTGCATAAATGTCTTTGTAATATGTTATAGTTTACACAGATATGTTAACCGCGAATATTACTCCGTTGATGTGACAAGTGTTTAAACAAGCGTGACTCCAAATTATCTTACATTCGCATCACAGCGCCTTAATAGAATTCGGTCCCTACTCAAACAACCCTTCGGCATAGAGCTAATGTAACGGAGTACACAACCAATAGTCTCTTAACACCGTTCAAACAAAACTGGGCCTATGGGTTGCAAGCTATTACGAGCGGGTGTCGCGAGTCGCGGCTCAATGGCGAGCCGACAATACGGCTAGATAACGTCGGCAGAGAATTCGGCGGTCGGTTTGTAGCATTAGCTCCTGGAATAAGTTTGTTCATTACGCGAGGGAACAATGCGGTAGGCTCGGCGGCTGCAAAGGAAACGTGCGCCGACGCCGCGACAATAGCCAGCCCGCCTTATCGCGCCGGAACGCGCCGTTCGCCCTCCCCCGCGCCAAGCGCCCCCCGGTACAGCCACTTGACGTATAAGCGCGGAATAAATGGGAAAACTTTTAGCAGCTGGGTTATGGGAAAATAAACAATTGGTCATTTGTTAAGTAATAAATAAGCAAACACTATACTAGTACTCCTACCAGTTACTACTTGATGTTTAATATTTTGTATAACTCCTTGTGAAAAATTGTTACTTTCTAAAGTGCTTTCCAAAATAAATACATTGTTAAGTAAACAACTTCACAGCTTTCATCCAGGATAGAAGAAATGATGTCGACAAATCTCAGCTTTGGACGATTTACAATGTTACGAGAAGTTATATGCTGTAACTAACAAGTGCGAAGAATGAAGATGTGGTGCGGTTCTCGAGTAAAATCCTCACATAATTCGGGTTTCGGGACGATGTAACCGTGATAAATGAGATGGTTCGTTGTCGACGAAACCTGCAAAATGTGCGGTTGACCGCTACGATACGACTCCAACAACTTTTGGGATAGACTGTTACAATAATTTCACCGCAACTATTGAAGCTTTTAATTGACATGATATTGTGTATTGTTTATAAACATTGTTTAATTCATTGACCTTGTTTTTTAATGTGGATATAATAAAACATACAAATTAGTTCTTTTTGCTTACGATGAAAACATTAATATTGAAATGTATAAAAATTAGTACTATAAACTGCAAAGCCAATACTTGCTGTATTCAGATGTCGATGTCTTCTTTCGGATAAATAAGTTATTTAGATATTTCATCATTATAATATTATAATATCTACTGTCAAGATATGTTTATTGTGTTTTTATTCTGGCATCAATATGAATTTTAATAAATGTGTTTAATTAAAACTGAGTTTTCTTTATTACAAAATGCAAGTTAACTGTAAAAAAAAGATAAATTAAATATACGTCATATAGACAACCATCGGCAAAACAAGTGTATTTTGAAAACAAAAGTTTTAAAATTAACTTGCTCAAATAACAGAATAGATTGCCATTTCAATAATCAAGATAATGTGTCTTGGGTTCGATTCCCAAAAAAGCAGTATTCAAATATTTTCGAATCAATGCATGGTAATAGACTAACTTGACTTCTCATAGAATATAGGAGTATGACCTATATAGGGAAGGGTAGTATGTCAATAATACAAAAATTACATTTTGACTTACATGTTTAGAATCTAATAATATTAAGAAGTACCAATTATTTAATCAGTAAAAATGTGGAGCCTTGTATTTCAAACTACAAGGTAACCCTTCACTAAATTTGTTTCAATATGCCAGATAGAAAACCAGCAATATTTAAGTAAGTAGTATAATTATGCTAAAAACACAAAAAAATATTAAAAACCGGTGTAATTCAAAATTGCCGAGATGGTAGCTGTTATCTCGCGATTTCACGATGTGGTTAAGCGCCAGCGATTAGTTTTTTTTTTCGCCCTTTGCTGAAACTTTGCTATAGTCAAACAAGGATATTAAGCCTGGTGAGAGGGGCGCTGCTGTCGGTTGATTCTGTCAGAATATATGTAAATCCTACATGGATATAGAAAAGGTATAAAATGTGTATACTAGTGAGCTATCCGTTACTAAGTTTTACTTATGCCCACCGGGACAGATATCTTATGGGGATTATTACCTACTGATTATTAAGGTGACTTTCTTCAGGTGATTTTACTCTTTTTACGAGAAGCATATCACTTGTCCCTGAATTTTATGGCCTATCCTCATACATTACCACGATCAATTGTCAAGAATTAGAGTTCATACCGCGCTTTTGGACTTATCATTTGGGAACAGAAAACAATAAAAAAATGTCACCCCTTTACTGTACGTAAGTATTCACGTTATGCGGTGTAACGTCTACATCGAGTGGCTTGTTTCTCGATGGTTACGCAAAACACTACATCCTGACTGCATGAATCGCCGTGTAACGTTTTTAATCAGCCGCGTAACGTTGGCCAGTATGCATCTTTATGTCGGTTGGTTCAAATCGTCCACATATCAACTATATATTAATTGTAAAAAACACGTTGGTATATAAAATGGTCTGGAAAAATAGAAAAAAAAATAACACCAATTTTGACTATACTGTTAGAGATATGAAGCAAAAGGTTAAAAATAAAATTAAATGAAAACTGTAATTCAATTTCTTTTAAACAATGCGAAAGCTTTGTTGATAAAACAACACGGAAAGTTCAAACAGTCGCGCTACAATGTGCATGTATTGCTTTCGTAATTAAATCGAGACAATTTCAGTAGACGACAGAAAAAGTCGACTGAAATTCATTGTCCCTGATAGGTGGACGACTGAATGAACGTTTAACCGGGTTATGTTGAATATGCACGTGCTTTTTTTTTAATTTGACAGGTGAACGAACACGCCTTACTCTCGCCTATTGTGTTGTGAAAGTATCGAAATTGAACGAGCGCCCTCCATTTAGAGTCTATACGAGAGCCGACGGTAATCGGTCGACCATTCGTTTCTCGCTCTCTGAATAACCAAATCATTTTTCCTCAATTTTATTGCACCACCAATGCCATTTGCGAGCGTTGATTTTTAAATGTTCCGAACAGAATCGTCGATAGCAGCCTGATAAGTTAATTACTCCAGTTATCTGACGTTTTATTAACGCGGACAGACGCTGTGGACTATTTGAGGTTTTTACCAACATTTAATCTGAAATGAAAAATTGTTTTTTACATCACTTTACGTTACAAACAGAATCCAAATATCATATCTGGTGCAATTCCAACTTTTTAAGACATATTATTCTTTCTAAGGTTACATTGTGTCGATAACTAGAAGTTCACTGTAGTATGAAGTGCATTTTAAATTATAATATTATAAAAAAAATATTTGTTTGTACCAACTTAAATTATTTACATTTTAATTAAAGAAGAAAGCTTTTCATAATGCTACCATAATCCTGTCTTGCACAAAAAAAAAATTAGTCGGTCCTTAAAATGTACATTTATGACGTTGTGAATTTGGTCAAATCCATGGTATCGATCTATTTGCATGTCTAAACTTCTGTTAAGATGTTCGTAGATATAATACAATATCGATAGCAAACGCTCCACAGGTCTACTATTAGATGATGAGCTTGAGTCAGTTGCCGTCGATCCAATCGCAATGACAAATTACAGACTGATGGTCGAGGCTTGTAGTTGCTGCAATAATAGCTCTATATCAATGCAGATTACGATGAATGACGATCATTAGCTAAATTCGAACCACAATAAGCATTTGCGACCACAGAAATTGTACACGTGTAGATAAAGCTCTGTTTATATTATCTAACTTCTTTATAGAGTAAGATTTTGTAACGATTACTATATTGTATACCTACTGACCTAAACTAAACTTTTTATACCGTCATGTGTTAAAAAGAAAGTCCAAACTACAATCCTAATAAAAGATCGACTGTTATCAATACATAATAAGTCTTCGAAATCACTTTACACTACGCCTAATATAGCATTTAATTTCAACTTTTGAACAAGACAATGAAATGCATATATCAAAACGCTTTATAAAAGCTTGCAATTGCCTCGTGAATGGTAAGCCATTTATTCTATTTGCTCTTTACAAAGTATTCACGCCATGTAATAACTTCAGAGCCCACGCTTTCAGTACTTTACTTTTTAAATTGAATGACATAGCAATTTCCTAGACACTGCTTTTTAAAAGGTTTCATACGATTCACATTCAAAGTGTGGACATTTAAGTTATTCGTGAATGTGAATGGTCGCGAATGGACCCATCATATGCAGCATGCAGACACGTGTGCTCCGCATCATGCGATTCGCCCGAATGCAGGACGTAGCGTCGTCCAATTTCGCGCGCTAAATTGTTCATAACGGAAGTTCATATCCGGACGTCGGGCCTGCCTGCGCTCCGGGCGAGATTAGGCGGTAATTACCATTTCCTGTGACACAGGACGCAGACAACGTCGGGGAAGACGCGATTCCTTCTCCACAGCGGCGCGGCGGAAACGTTCCGCATTCGACGCCGCATAAGGAAGGAAAAATCGTTACAACAATTACTTCCCGCCGATATTGGATTCGTAATTAGCTCCCGTCTTTCTTTATATAGAATTCGACGACTGGAAAGTGACAAGGGACGATATTTATTTTTGTACATAAGACTCCGGAACACAAGCAGATGTTTTAAGACTCGAGTGAAACTCTCGCTTAAATTGAGTGTAGAGCATTTTATGAAAGGAAAAACTGATTATGCAGCGAAGGAATGGAGTGTGCGGATAGGATAGACGACGTCGCTGTCGGCTTCACTGCCGATATGATTGAATAAGTGAGCCCGCTGCTCCCTAATGAAACATATTGAACGTGTATCGAATCACTTAGGCGCGCCGCGCCGGTGTGCTTCTGCACTCACTTTTTGGTCCTCGCCAACAAGCCGTAGGTGAACCTTACAAATATTATTACGACGAAGTCTCGTTTTAAGAGACAATAAATCGAATTAACTCCGGTTACTTTGAACGTCAAAGGGGAGTAAAAAATATTAACGTCGTTTTGCCAACATAATTTCACACGGCACCACAGCATCTTCCTTTGTGCCGCCTAGAAAATATTTACGTAAAACTGCGCCGCGAATGTCCACAAAAGAGAGAAATCGTAATTAATTAATTAATGTAGTTATTATTACGCCGTTTATAAAATTCAGAGCGCATTAAAATCTTTTTACATTTTAGACGTTTAAATTGTTTGTTCGCAAATCTACGTGTACAAAAAGAAACATAACTTTTTAGAACCATAAATAGCGCCTATTTCAAAAAATCGTTTTTAAAAGTGTAACAGGGTATAGGAGATTGGTTCGTCGATAGTTCGCACAGAGGACGGTAACGCGCAATAACAGTGTAGTGGACAGCAAAGCGCTTTGAGGGTGTTCACTAACGCAGTGCCTCGAAAAAATCGGAAGCTTTGTAAATGGCGTTTAACGGACGCTGACATGAGCAAGCTCGTCAAAGAGTTTGGACATCACACTGCATTTTATAAACACACGCGGAATACCTTTAAAAAAGCTATTCTTTGGCTCACTAAGCTCTTTGATGTTCTTAACACATTTTAAAAGTACACTACATATACAAATAGTTTTAGATAAGAAGATATAAAATAAAGCCAGCATCAATTTTACATTTTCAATTTTTGACACCTGACTCGATTATGGAATGGACGCAACAGAATCTTAACGCTCAATCGTAATTCTTACTTTCCTATAAGTAAAACAATTACCACGTACAAAACATAAAAAACCAAACACACGTAGAACAGTCAATCTGTAACAAGACATCGTAGAGGTAACTATACTTGTGCCAGTTGTCCGATCATGTCTGGTTAACCACGTGGGATATGCGACGTCAGAACATCCCCGCAAAGAAATGACAGCACGAAGTAGTAACGTGAGAATCGTGCTACATAAATTGATGGCTCAATTAGCAAGCGGAGCGACGTGATTTGATCACCGAAATCAGTAAGCGGACTGAAACCATGGCACACCTGTGAAATACCTTTGTTTTTTGTGTACTCTTATTTTAAAACACTTTGTTTTTAAAAGGATTTTTGTTACCAAGGTATGTTGTATTATTGATTTATTTTTATTATGGTTTTTATTTTAATTATTAATGACTTATGAAAAATCATAGCACATTGAAATAGAGAATGTAAGATGCACAATTGTACTCGTAAATTCAGTCCATTGGAAATATTTTGCTAATAATTGGGAAGAAAAGCACCTACTTCATTATTAACTTAATCTTTGCTGAATAAATACATAGTTGTAAAAAGGCTGTTGAATTATCATAATCATTTTACGAACAAATTTATATTTATGGTGTAATAATTTTTACCTGAGTAAAATTAAACTTTAGCTTAAATCTTTAATAAGTTATAATTAGAAAAAAAAATAACTAGAGCAAACATTCAATAAAATTAATTGTGTAAACCTTCACTGTAATATATTCTAATACCATTTCAATAAACTAGTCGACACGTGTAGAACAATGCTAACCGTAGAACTCCATTGCAGTGACACTTCTGTCAATACATATTGTCATCCTTATCATTCTCTTTAATAAAACAGAGACGTTGGTATGTAAATATACATATGACAATGCAGTCGAATTCTACGGTAACATAAACAAATGAATACAGACACCGACGCTCTTCCGTTTTATAAAATAACTGAAGGTCTATCACGAATATTAGCGTGACAGTTGCGAGAATATATTCGTAATGTCATCGACAGTATAAGATTTTTTAGTGTTCTTTACATCAGATAGAGGGGCTGCACGGATCTAATTCAATTTTTTGGTGATACTACTGATACGAAAACGTTCTCACGAATAATTGTAATAAGCACACTAAAAGTGTGTTTAATGAATGACTGAAAAATAAAACACTTATTAACATAACATTATTTAATGTGACCTAATACTTCTGAAGTTCAGTAATCACGTTTTTTAATTACTGAATAACAATGTCCGCGGTAAATTAGCAATCACTTAAATAATAGTTAATAATATTTACACAGTTGCATTTTACCGCAAATTGTAAACATATTAATTTTAATTTGTTACAAAATATATTTTTATATTTATCAATTCATCATTCTTGTATCACCAGTGTTCTGACGTGATGGCATGTATTAAATTTTGTATGTTCGTTTATTAAAATGTGATAAGCTTGAATTATATTTGTGAACACCAAATGCTCAAACTACTATGAGGTTATAATTTGTAAGTATCACATACTCGGGGCATGTAAATTGAGACAGATCACGACGCGGCGCGGCGCGCTAACAAGGGCGGGCAGCGTTATTTGCGTTGCCACAGTACACACGTATCAAATTATTGATGACAAACAATACATCGGACTTCTTCCTACATCATAGTATTACATTTCATATGATAGATTTTTTATTTTAGTGTAAAAACGTTGAAAGGAACTTCGTAGTTTTCAGTGCTCCCGCAACCTTACAATCACCTTTTATTTTTTTATATATCTTTTATTAAAGTAAAGAACTACGATCATTCGCAGATTTTATATAAAATACCTTTTCCTTTGTGTTTTAAATTTTGTTGTCACAATTTGTTTCCAAAATGATGCAATCATTAATTAGTAATTCGAGAGCGTCAGTCATGTCTCACATATACGATGTTGGTATCAATTATTGTCAAAATCAAATATCATTAACATATTAATGCCATAGTGTAATGCGATCCAGGTATATTGAATAAATTCATCCAATAGGAGAATATTAATTTATTATAATCTATTATGTTGATAAAGATTCTAGTTTATACATAAAAAAAGTAAAATAGATAGCTTGGTATCAAGCTAAGCGTTGTGTTCAAGATTTTTCTTCCATGCGATATAAAGACGCTCTGCCGCCCGCCGGCCGCAAAGGATTTATTTTTAAAGACAAAAACAATTCCACACCGGGGAAAATACCGTGGCCGTTTATAAAAATATAATATTTATAAATAAACTTTTCTATCGTCACATGTGTAAAATCATAAATATTTTTATCGTACATAAGAAACTTTTAAAATTGGTTATGCAGATTACAAAAGTCATTCTTTATCCGTCGTCTACTTTTCGTCCTAGCAAAACATAAACCAGTCTTCAGATTGTCGTAGGCTATGAAAATAAGATTCAAAAGCGGATACAAAAAAACATTCTTGTAAAATTTTGTCAAATGTCCATGAAAATATTTTGACGATATCCTTACCACCGGAAACACAGTAAATCTATCAGAATAAGATTACCTTCTCAGCATAACTACCAGCCAATGTATACACAGAGATCATGTGGTAATGAAAGGATTACGGTGTAGATGAGATTATCGTTATCAAATATGGAATCTTATCACTAACGCTATCTTATACATCATCTCACTTTACACGTGTTATAGGAAAATACTCATCCGTTTTATATTAAACT
>LD688932.1:5724071-5790326 GCA_003118335.3 Papilio memnon
GTTCGATCCCGGGCGGGAACAATTTTTTGAAAATAGTCAATAAAATAATTCCGTACTCAAAGTTTTTCGGGGTTATTTTTCACATACAAGAAAAACAATTGAAACTGACACTGTTTGGATGCATATTGGTTTTTATTTTCAGAATCGAGCAGAATTCCGTCCAGCACACTTGGCGTTTTACGGCCCATGGGCTTGGACAATAATAACGCATGTGTCGATGCCGCTGGCAATCTTCTATCGTTTCCACTCCACTATATGCCTCTTCGAAATTTGGAAGAATAGCTTCAAGAACAAACCAATTTACTTAAATGTATAAGATGATTAACAACTTACAACTTAATTTGAAAACAAATAAATGTATTTACACATTTTCATTTTTAATCGTAACTACTACTTAAGACGTTTTAAAAATGGAGTATATCGTTAGTAAAATAAAAGTTAGTGTATATTAACCAACATACTCGTAAAGTGTACGTTGCGAAAGCTCTACGGAAAACTTCGTAGAGGCGAGGTTTTTAAAGAAACGCTACATTTAGCGCCATCTAGTTTCCGAATGGATACCACTTTATCGAGGAAGTTTTAAATAAAAACAAATCGTGTATTGTTTTATTTAAAACGATGACGAGACAAACGATGTTTCCCTTTTTACTCTAATCTTACACATTAAAATATCGCTTTTAAAAATACTGTAAAAAAATTTAAACATGTATTTTAGTTATAAAGGAGGAGCATGATCCAAAAACTCATAGGAAACTCAAAGTGAGACTAAACAGTTGTGCGATAGTTTAGTTTCAGGTGTCCGCACGCTCTTAGTGTACGAAATCAATTGTAACATTTTAAAGTAAACGCAATTAGCGAAGTATTGTTGTCGGCAGTTAGTTCGTGACAAAGGGTTACTATTGAATGCGGTAAATGCCTCATCACGTTCCACGGAAATTTTAACAAACAATGTAAAATTTTAGATTTATTTTAGAGTTATTTCGTTTATGGAGTTTCGCTATTCATTTGTACGAAGTTATTATATTGTCTGAGCTTATGTTATTTACTTTAACAACTATATTAAAATGTGATGTTATGCGTTTGAAAAACTTTTGCAGCGTACATTATTTCGAGAACATAATCAAGTGGTTTTGTTATTGAATTAAAATACGAAATAAATAAAAACAAACAAAGCCATAAGTCATCTCGGTTGTAACGAACATAACAGAGACTGTAAATACGCAAGTATAAGCAATGCTAGCTTACTGGAGTCAACTATTATTCCGTAGGCATGAACTCGTGAATGACAGGGTGAGGATAAACATTGACATCGAATATCCCCACTACCAATATTCTCTGTGGGCCGTATTCTGACGTTGCTTATCAATTGTTCATGTACCTATACGTAATAGATACTCATGATAAACAGTATCTTATACTTGCACTTTTAATATCAGTTGAAAAACAACCTTGTGATATTTATTCCGTATTTATACTAGTAATAAATAAACGAGTCTGCAAGCTAATGTAAGGTAAACGTCACGCGGCAAGGCGCTGCGTAATGACTCAAGATTAAAAAAGTAAACAAAGTTACGCGCAGACGGAAAGTCCAATAACATTTTATATTTGGAACAGAATTTAATACTGGAGCAGAAATAAGCTGCAAGCGGTAAGTCACAGGATCGTTTAGAAGTAGACGTCTAATTAACCGCGTAGTGCTGGGAGATGAGGAGTGGGGCTAGTGGGGGGGCTGCATGTGGCTCGTTAGGACGGCCGTCTGAAAGTGACACCACTAGCGCTAATTATTTACCTGCAAGGACAACGTCTTTGCGCCCTGCCCAACGCCGTTAGTTTATTCCGGCAGTGAATATATTATATCATCGGATTATAAATTATATATATTGTATTCATTTTTATGTGCAAATAGTTGATGCAACTTAAAGTTTCTATAATAAAAAGTATAAGAAATTCCAACTAAGGCTTCATAGATATATTTGTTTACACTATTAATAAAACGATTTTACTTGTGTCCCAGTAATTTATTCCATTATAAATGGATCTCGGGCCGAGATTCGCCAAACAAATTTACATTTTTCATCTCGCCTGTCAATTTACTTTCGTTTAAGGTAAACTTGTAGCTCGTTACAATTACCAATAACTAATTATTTACACACATACACATACGAACACTCGTATGTGGATCAGACCAATGTCACTATGTACAGTGCATGACTCGCTCTAGATGTATTAGCATGTGTGATTCACAATACAGCGTGAACGAAGACGGGACAAGATTTTAAAATCGATAACGGTAATTGGTTCGCAGAGGGCGTGTGATTAAAGTGCTTCCTATTACTCCGTAATAAAAATTTGCTCCCGGACATATTACGATGGTGAAAAATAAAGAGAAATCCAATCAGAACGGCGCGGGAGGGAAGGAGTGGCGCGAGCGGAGTGAGCCTCTGCTCGCCGTGCCTGAGGATGAAAGGTGAGTCGGCGAGCCTTCATTAAGCACACTATTAGTCGATAGGCGCTCGATCAAAGAAAAACAAATCGGCTTGTAACCTTACACCCACACGATTGCAGTTTTAAATTTAATCCACCATCTCTCGTTGATTTTCTTATTTAACTAGTTTTATTTATGTTGCGTAACATTAACAATAGAATATACCATCGTCATCATCTTGACGGAAATAAAACCGAAGCCCAGCAAACTCTGCAAGTCCTAACTTATTATCTAAAACCAGAAAACTACCGTAACATTATTACGTCACTTCACGTTGTACGAACATAGCCACTTATTCTAGAAGATTGATCGCAAATCTAATATTTATGACAAACATGTTTAACATTTACTTATCAGTCTTAGCAAATATCATCATAATTGTAATATCAGTCAATATTCCATTTGTTTGCTTAATTGATCCTAAACAGTTGAATAACTAAGTAACCTAATTCTCGGGGGAATAATGATTTTTTAACTAACTCATTTAACACAATCATTACCATTTTTACCTTCGAGTTTCACGCATCAAATAAACAAAAAGCAATCTTAACCAATACAACAAAAACTGGCACTAGCATTAATATAAAGTACTACTTCTTTTTACGGTTTTTATTTTTGTTATATAATAAAAATCCAATCTGTTTCAGCGAGCATCCTCCCCACTCACTGCCGCGGCTGAGCGTGGTGCTGCCGTGTAGCAGCACCTCCAGCGTCGACTACGCCCCGAACAAACCACGGAGCCCTCTCTCACACGGGGAGTAAGTCTATACTGATAGCTTCATAAGCCTCAATCTACATCATGGAAAGATACACAAGTTCACAAGTTAAAATCAATATAGCTAACTACATAAAGTGTAACCCCAGTGGAAAAATTGGATGTTTGTTACGTTAATTTTAGTAATTATCACCAAAATAACAACCTTTAATATGAAGCATGTAGGCACTCAATCTATCGCATGCATCTTTATTTAGATATTTCCAACAATTTCCGCTGAATTTGTACAAGCTGAATCAGTTACAGGAAATTCTATGCATTCGCTAAATTTAATGAAGAATTTCAAATTTCATCTAATTAATTAAACAGTTTTGGAATAATTATCGTTGGCTGCAGGTGTGTGTGCACTGGACGTACTAATCGTTACCATATATCATTTTGTTTCAGTGAATCAATGACAGTGGTCTTGTCAGCGTTTTACGCTAAGCTACTGATAGTTTTAGGTCTGGCACTGCCGGTCACCTCCACTATACAGAATGAACTTGTTACAAACGTTACCTCAGATGTAAGTATTAAGATTTAAAGCGCAGGCACATCTTTGACTAAACTATCGCACAACTGTTTAGTCGCGCTTTGATTCCTATGAGCTTATATGGATTTGCGCACACTTCTCCATTTGTAGTTGTTCAACTAGACAGTTGAATTGGCTGCGAAACAATCGACAATCACACAACCGTTATGTGATAGTTTAGTCAAAGGTGTGCGCCCGCTCTTAAATAGGCATCTTTAATGTGGTAGAAAAGAGGCCTAACAGTGAATTAAAAGTTGATATAATAAATTGAAATCTCTTTAACTAAGGTTGCGATGATAGAGAGATGCGAGTACTTGACATTTCAACGTATTCTTTTCAGATATTCACCATGTATTTGTATATTGTTAGTATGCTATTTTTGGGTTACACGTTTTACCATTTGAGCAAAGTAAAGAAAAGTAAAGATGGTAAGATTTTTCATGTCATGACATCAGGTGTTTTATCATATTTTAATATACTTATCCATTCGCATAAATTCTGTGTTTTTCTTGTAGTTTATGTGAAACGGACGCGATACGGAAGTTTTTACCTACATATAGGAGTAGCAGGTTTTAGCGTTGGCTCCATTATTTACTCCTGCTTACAAATCGCTGAGTATTTCGACCTGTCCGGGGACTGTCAGATAATTATGGTCGCGTTAAAACCAACTCTACGAATCTTATTTATGGTGGCACAAAGTGTATTTATATTTTCTTACACAGACGTAAGTAATTAATCTTAAACCCTCCATAATGTCCTAATGTTTTCTTGCACCAAAAATTTTCACACAAAAACCCATCTGATTCAAGATAAAAAATCAAGTGCATCCTTCGATTTGCACATATATTTTGATTTTTATCAACTTTACAGATATTGGACCCAATGCGAGGAGTAGTTCTTGATAGATTCGGTTTGATGCATTTAATTGCTACAAATGTTTGCGAATGGCTAAACATTGTCATACAAGAGACGAGGGATGACATAATCGCTGTGGCGTACAACAGCCCGCCTTTCATAAGATACACCACCATTGATGAACCAACTAAAATTCCGATAGCAACAACTGATGACGCAAACTTTTTATATCAAGGTTTCAATAGTACAGATATGATCGAAAATATAACAATATCCACAGATACTTGGAGTTGTAATATATCTGATATAATTACTCCTTTAATTAGATCTGTCAATCCGTATCTAAGACCTTGCGGTGTTGAGTACAGTCTTCTTTGCTCAATCATAATAGTTGTCATTTGGAACGACCTTTGTACCGTACCTGGATCGGTAAGGGAGATCTTTTTATCGTTTTTTCTTTGAATTTAATATTAGTCTTGTTATTTATTTTTTATAGTTATAATGTCAGTGTCATCGTTGTACAAAATTGAATATGAATCGCACAAATCTGATTACATTGTCCGACGCAGCCATGAAACTGAGTGGACACATTCAGCAATGATAATTAAGTTTAACACGGCAGCGGAGATAGGAGAATGCAACACTCATTCAATTATACTTTCACGTTTTACGAAAAAAAATATTTAAATATAAGAGATTAAGGGCCTGTCCCACCAAATTGTAAATTGTCTGATAACAATCCAACGTGTAAAATATATTATGGAAATGTCGGATGTTCCCTTATCTGATAGTGACGTCATTTTTAAGCTATCTAAGTCATCCCGTGGTGGGACAGGCCCTAATTCATTCATTTTGTCTTGACTTGTTATCATAATCAATCTATAACTATTGCGATGTGTATGACTTTGAAACAACTTATTTAAACTGAAACAAATGAAACCTAATAACAAGTCAGTCATAGGTCTTTCACTTGTATCATTTTAACCACGGAATATAACATGATAAATGAATTTCAGAAACCTCTAAAGGACGTCAATTCAAACGGGGTTTACACAAAAGAGGCAAAGCAATGCTGCGCAAGAGTAAAGTCCAATAATCATTTTTCCGTGGACTGCGGCAGCGCGCACAAGGGCTTATTCATGGGTATAGCGGTACTAGCAGGCACCGTTGTGAGCCTCATGCTCTTTAATGGACTCTTTCAAAAAGACAAGCACGTTGAACTTGCTTTATTACAGGTAACACATCGGAAGGACACGTCGAAAGGGATCATAATGTGTTAAAATTTATCAAAATTATATTTAATTTTTTATATTTTCAGATCAATATATGGGAGACAGTTCTGTTTGTTATCATGACCATAGGCTCAGGAGCTTGTATTCAGAGAATGCGTTTATTGACATTACGCAAAATATCTACCACGATGCCTCTGGAGCATGCGTTGCTCCTAGTCACACAATGTGGAGTCTACCTTTATTATCTCTTTCAAATTATAGGAGCCGGCTTCCTAATTCAAAGATATCCTGAAGGCCGACGAGCGACAAGGCAAGTTATTTTTAAATTAATTTAAGTTATTTTACCTACAACACACTTACCTTTGCAAACAGCAAATACGATCATCCTCTTCATATTAATTTCATTTAATTTATAGGATAATAGCACCACTATGTGCAGTTATACAAAGTTCGTGCCAGTCTTTGCTGGTGCTAGATGCGTGGTCGCGACGGTGCGCGGGCGCGAGCGGAAGGCCCGGTCGGCAGCTGGTGACATTTCTCTTGGTCGGGAACTTTGCGCTGTGGCTGCTCAACCGTGTAAAGAACGCGAGAGCAGAATACCATCCCCTACAAGTAAACTTAATTCGTCAGAAAATTTAGTTTTGACGGTTTATTTTACATAATAAATAAACCATTTTTGTCTTTTACAGATGGAATTTTTCGGAGTATGGGCATGGACATTAATCACGCATGTATCGGTGCCACTTTTAGTTTGCTACAGGTTTCAAGCTACGGTTTGCTTCTACGAAATTTGGAAGAACTCGTACAAAACGAAAAACTATACCAGTAGCCGCGACGATAATGAATTCGAACTGAAAAATCATGTAGCTTAATAAAAAATCAATTTCCTTCTTGGTCTATTTTTATTTAATTTCTCTTGGCAAAAGAAATGCTACGACTTCATTATTATTTCAGTTTCCTAAAGCCAAAAGCTTTAGGAAACCGTTATATACAACTTCGTCCGACATTATCTTACTGGTTGAAGGAATTTCTTGCATAGTTATTTTTTTATTACTGGCTAGGGCATTAAACATTTATAAAACAGCAACACTGAATTGGACTTGAATACGACTGGCTGTCAAATTAACATCAAAGTTCAAAGCTGTCAGTGTCAAATAACATCTATGAAATTACTAACAGTTTATTAACATTTTAGGACCATAAAACAAGGTAATTGTAAAAAACATGGCATCTGCAATGGATATTGACGAAGACGAAGTCGAAATGGCTTCTTCAAGCAGTAGCAAAGGAGACAAAAAAAGGTTCGAAGTAAAAAAGGTAAAGTCATCATTTGCGCCCAATAATTTTCTTTGTTGCTCTTAGTTTTTATAAACAAATTTTAACTTAAATTCAATGAAATTATTCTAATTTACAGTGGAACGCCGTTGCTTTGTGGGCTTGGGGTAAGTTTGAAATAATCGATTTTGTGTATAACCTATAAGATGTATTCACGAAATTCTTTTAATTATTAAGTTACTTGCAGATATTGTGGTGGATAACTGCGCAATCTGTCGTAACCACATAATGGATCTTTGCATAGAATGCCAAGCGAATCAAGCATCTGCTACCAGTGAAGAATGCACAGTTGCTTGGGGAGTTTGTAATGTAAGTATGTTAAGTTTCGTAAACTGAAAACCATAGCATTAAATGTAATTCAATATTTGAGATTTAATTAATATGTAAATTGACATTAATAATAAATGTAGATATTGCAGCTAAAAGACTTGCTTTAGTTTAAATTGTCATTTACTAATATTGTATTCCAAAATTATTTTTCAGCATGCATTCCACTTCCATTGTATTTCACGTTGGCTCAAAACTCGACAAGTGTGTCCATTAGACAACAGAGAATGGGAGTTCCAAAAGTAAGTAAAAATAACCTATGGTAATTAAATGAACTTTGTAACCATCAAAGAACTTTAATTCTTATAAAAGGGGTTTTTGTACTTGATGCTCACCAAATTGTCAATGAATGCTCCAGCCTGCTCCAAAATTAAAATACTGATATTATTCATTAATGATTGTTTTTTGTATATTTACAGGTATGGCCACTAATTCTTACTCACCACTCAACAATCTCACCCGAGAAGTAGTCTCCAGTGTAATTTGGCGTAATGTGTAACTTTTGCATTAAGTTTTTAATAAACCAACTGCGAGTACTAAATTTTTTTGTTATTAATTCTGACAATTTATTTCATTGTAAACTAATAATTAAAATACCATAAAAACAGTAAATATTCAACTTGATTTCTTACCTTTAATTTTGCATTAAATAAGAACATTTTTTTTGTGTGTCTGTCTCTTTATTCCTTAATTTAGTCCCATCCCTATTCTTCCATGGTCAACTTGTAAACAAGGGACAATGAATATAAACATCACAAACAAGTTTTGTTTATTCAGCATAACTGATAAAACCAGGAAATTGACAAGTACCAACTTGAATATGCAATGCCTTGTTTACAAATATGGGCTCACTGGCGCCAGTTTGTGTTTACATTATGCCAGTGCTGATTTTGAGTGCTACTGACATAAAGACAGTGACATCAGTTCATTCATGTAATATTTGAGAAACATGCAGGAAAAATCGAGATTAGAAACAAAAGTGTGGGGGAGAAAAAGGAGGAATGTTCAGAGAATTTTCTTACAAAAGTAATATGGTTGATACATCAAAGAGATAATTGTTCCTAGTTAACATTAGCTCTATGTTTCCAGTTATAAGCTAATAATTTGAAGTCATTGGTCTCGTACCTATCAGGGTTATAAAAATAAAATTGTTACGTCTTCTGCTTCATTCAATCGAATAATTGTTTATTTTTTATAATTATGATCCTTTGAAATGCTACAAACCAAATGGCGTCATTTATATGTTAGGTAAGTTTATTACTTTTTCTGATATCTAATATTTGAGTAATATTCATCACCAATGGTTGAGCCAGAACTAGCAGTTGTGTACAATCGGAGAATCTAGCGGTGTTCCAACTTAAAAGCTAGACATTTGAATGATTTATACGCATTGAGACATGGAACAATAACCAATAAAACATAGCTTTTGTATGTACTAAAAAGGTCAGTTTTGTATTACTAATACGTCGTATGCGTATCTCGAAGCTACCTAATTGGTTATTTGTAAGAAGTGGCCGAGTTTGACTTCTTTAGAGAGACAAGGCAATTTTTTCGTAAATGGGACACCGCAGATTTCCGACACTGCATCAAAAACGAGTAAAATATATTATTACATTGTAAGAAATACAAACAATTATTCCACATCATTAAAATCATTGGTAATGTCCTATCTCCTAATCAATACAATGGCTGTACGATGCGGCAGTGTTCAAGCTAATAAGTACCTAACATGGAAAAACCATATTTTTTTAATTATATTTATTATGTATTAATAATTTTTTCCTAATTTTGTCATTTACATACCAACAAATGGAGATCGAATACTTCACTAAAAGTAACTTTCAAGCCGGAATTACATTTAATTCATAACACGAAGTCATGGGATCCATCAAAGTACCTACATACTAGACATGCGAACTTACATTTATACAATCATACGAATTTACAATAACAATATGCCTGCATTTTAAATAGTCACGATTTAAGTATTCCCTTTTAAAAGTACATAGAGAAATGTAGTTGTGATCAATGAAATTTTTGTTCCTGCGCTTTATAAGGCGATTACATATTTGAAATGAAATAAGATTAATACACATCAATGTTTAATACATACATACATTAGTATGATATTTCAATGGGTATGAAAAATATTAAAGCTAATAACCAAAACCTAGTTACTATATTTAAACAAGAAATAATGATAAGTGTTATTTAACTAGGCTGGTAAATAAGGTGTACATAAATCACAATTATTTTTCTAACTTCTGGCTATTATTGTTTAAAAAAAAAACATAATACTCAATAACAAATTGACATCTAAAACTAAGTGGGATAAAGTCATTATTGTAATACCTGTACTGCAAGTCTCCTCAAAAATCTATCAGTCCTGGCCTAGGTCTCATTAGCCCATCAAGAGGAACTTCCAAATTTAAGTAAAAAATTTAAAACCCCGAAACTAGGCAATAACCAATAAAAATACAGCATATTTACATGATATTAAAATTTCTATCCTGTGATTTCTATCAAAGTATCTTAATATCTAATTACATAAGAGCAATAAATTGCTTGTTAGACAGTTCCAGATATTACCATAAGTTTGTTTATAAGCGTAAAATACATGGATCGCGTAACTCGTACATGTCAAACTAGAGTAATCCCGGCGTATCACTAACATTACTACATACATTATTTATAATGTGGTTACTGAAGTCTCCTGCATCTTATCACACCACAGTAACATCTGCGGCACTAACTACAGACCTAAACACGAACAGAATTAAATATAACATCACTACAACAGTGAAATGACAAAATTAACAAAATTTAAAGGAAATGTTCAATTAAACTCCAAATAATGGAATTATATCCACACATTAAAAACAAACATAAAACATGCAAATAAATTCATTTCTGATTAATACATTTCACTAAAAGGTCAATTAGATAAAAAACAATTGAGTGCTAATGATGTAAAACAGTTTTTACATATTTTTGTAATAAATATCTTGGAATTATCACTTTAATCATTCTGATGCCTATCACACATTATTCAAATATGAATGTTCACATCACAAAATAAATACTAGACGAAATAATCCTAGTCAGTATCAATTAAACTAATAATTGAATATAGCGGTGGAAAAAATAACTATAAGGTAGTTGCGGCTGTCAGTCTGCCGATATTGCGTTTGGAATATTTATAGTTCGACTCTCATTGCCGACAATCAGCCGCAATCTTTTCATCGGAGGCAGAGGACGGATTGGACTATGTTTACGATGTCGTTCTTTTGATCGTCTACGCTTCTTAAAACGTCGGGCTGTTTCAGGATCTACGCCCTCCAGGCGCAACACTTCATACTCTGGTTCATCAGTTGTACTACCACAATTCATCACCTCTTCAGCTGGGCTACGTTTCATTCTCAGAGTTAACTTTAAGGTTTTTCGTTGCGGTGGTGTACAGGGAAACTCACTGCTTTTATTTGAATTATCCGCAAGTCTAGACTCTGGTTCCTTTTTCACCTCTTCACTCCTATGAGAGATATCAACTTTGTGTTTGCTTATTGTAGTATCCGTAGATTCACTTGGGTTTACATTTTCTCTAAAGTCAAATATTTCTCTTTTTATACATGTCTCATCATTCACACATTCAATTTTGTTCTGTTCTTTTCTATATGAACTATCATAGCATTCTTTTTTTATTGTTAACATAGAAGTACACGATTCAGCTCTTTCCAACAGAGATTCTTTGTTATCATTACTGTTTTCTGTTTCTGTATCTGCTTGACTAATATTACTAGTCTCAGATTGGAAATTATCTTTAAAAATATCATTATGTAGTTCTTGTTTAATTCGTATTTTATCTGTATCCATATAATTAGGCAATTCTGTGTCTTGTTTAGGAACACTATGATTTCTTCCATTTTTAACTTCTGTGCTATTCTTTGAACTATTTCTCACTTTTGTACAAGGGGATTGAGAATCAATGAGACGTTTATGACTTCGTAAAACTATACCAGTATGGGAGTCGCAGCTGCTCCGTGAACTAGTTATACTGCAACACCGCGAAGGCTGTTCATGAAGCTGTGATGCACTTGCAGTGGCAGTGGCAGAAACACCGTTATGAGCACGACCACTGTCTGCCCTTCTTCTTAAACGTTCACCTCTTCTAGAAGCTGAAGATTCTCTACTCCCTTGTGAATCTTTATCACGGGATCCATCAACAACATCTGCAATACATCCCTGAGCTATTAACAGTTCAGCATCATATTTTGTCAATCCTTTTTGCTTCATTTCCTTCATACTAAGAGGGGAAACAATATTAGAAACTTGTCTGTTTGATATTCGAGCCTTTTCAGGAGGTTTCCCATTTTCTGGTTTTTGTGTTAACTTAGCTTTTGTCCTATTTATTCTATTATCAGTTTCTCTAAATCTATATCTTGTAGCTTCCTCATCATTGTGTGCATTCTTTACGGAAAATGCGCCCTTACCTCGTCTTTCACAAGTTTCACATTCACAATAGCAATTCCCATTGCCAAAAAAGTCTTCACCATAATAACAAGTAATTTCTTCTCCAACCTCTATATCCCTTAATACACGAACAAAAGCTTTGCCACGATCTGTGGCTTCAAAAGTACAAGTTGGCCTACAATCATGATTAATGTATGCAGCTGGTCCAAGCCATAACTGAGCACAATTTTTCCTACAACTGTACATAACAGAAAAATCATTTTTTCCAGGATGTAGCAGCTGTTTTTCTTCTTCTTCAGTCATTTCAGCAATACATCCAACAAGAAAGTCAATCCTTTCATGCTTAAAAAACTTCTTAGTAGTTGAAATTTTAGCTCCAACTCTACCTTCTAATGAATACCTATAACATGGTTCAATTACAAATCCAGCCTTTTTGTCGAAAACCCTCAGATAGCGATAAATCTGAAAATTAACAAAGTGTTGAAATTTACAGTAAAAAAAAACGTATCTAACAATAGTAAGTTTTATTTACTAACATGTTCCCTGAACTTGTTTTGTTGATGTTTGTTTTTTGTGAAATGTCTTGGCATCCATTCTCCATTTGACAATTTGTTGTATGCTTTATTATAATCCTGTGTTTGAATAAATTCTTTTATAATACTTTTTAATTCCTCCTTATTAGTTTTTAATGGTCTGTAACGTATGTTCATCTTATGTGTTGTGATGCTAAGATATGGATCAACTATTAGAGCTGTTGCTAAGTCGTCGTAGTCCGAAAGCTCGCGGGGAGTCATACCCATCGGCTGCATTTTGTGAAGCACTTGCCTCCCAGGGTATGATGCCGACCCAACAACCATCCTGATTACCTAAACAAAGACGCGAAAGATTTCGTAAAAACAACATCACTTATACACAATTATAACGTTGTTTTTGGAATTTTACATTGTTATTTATTAATATGCATTTAATGTGATCGAGTCCTTATATCATACACATAACTTGTAAATACAGAAAATTGTAATTCTATAAAAGAGTAAAATTTAAAAGGACAAATATGGCGGCCGAACACTAATCTTAAAAAATCGACACGTCAAATTTTAACACTGTTTTTCACATAATTAAATACACTGATCACTAAAATACTTATATTACATGAAAGAACAGACATTCAAATATCTTATAAACTTACTTATTGCGTTAAAACAACTCCAAAGTCATATTTATTTCCAATAACAACTCTGCTATATCGAAAGCATTCGGACGCTTGAACGGATAGGTTATTAACAAATTTATCAAAACAAAAACTCAGTTTTAAATTTGCATTTTATATTTCTATACATATAACTCAGATTTTTAAGAAATAGCATTAACTATATTTGAAAATCATAAAGAAAAGCTGAAAAACAACCATGTTTTCGTACACTTCATTCATATGTTAATGTTTTTACAGATTATTAAATACCGTTACTTCGTTTAATTAAAAAAGTATAATTTAATTAAATTATTAGGATTATTAAAATCTTTATACGCTAGCTCAATGTAGAGCATTTCCGATTGGATTAGTAATTATTTTAAAATATTTTTTTTAAGTTACTCAAATAGTTTTAGGAAATTATCGAAGACGCACTCCGTGAACTATTAACCATAGAATATTTAACATTTACTGTCAGTGTCAGTTGTCATTATGATCACATATTTAAAAAAAAATTAAAATCAAGGAATTTATAGAACATGTCAAAAGCTGTACTGTGCACTGTTTTATACGATAAAAATAACTAATTTATATTGCATATGCACAATGGATACAACACCTTTGTCGCCGTTCAAGTTGAAAAGTAATTATTTTCTAACAATTCAAAGAAATGGCTTATCTTCGATTTATTCTTTGATCAATAAATGTCACTGTCAAATGTGCCAACTAAAAATTTCAATTCAAATTGTGAAACCTGTGGTGCTGGTTGTATTAAGTTAGTTTTGAATGTTTTTCGTATTGTTTTATTAAACTTTATATTAGTAACTTCTTATTAGGTTCAAAGTTTCAGTACAATACGACAAACAAAGTGAGTACCAAAAGGTTTTGTCCTGTCTTGTTTTTGTTAAAAATAAGATCGCGCATTGTAGAATTTAAGAAGATATCAGTAGACTTTTTTGAATATATAAATATCTTGTTAAGAAATATGTTTATGCTAAAATATTAAAAAAATTAGGTATAAAATTCCTTTCACATTTCGTAAGTTTTTCTAAATTATAAACACACTTCGACTTATATTTTCTGAATTGTGGTTATCTTCGACTATAATAAACTTTTCAGAAAAAGACGTACCACTCCATTTTTTAATTTACCTTCGCCTCATTCTTTTAGTACAATAATTTTATTAGTTAAGTAAAAACAGTTTTACATACTACTTCCTTTTAGGTTTGTTAAGAAAATCTAAGATGGCACACTCGTCCGAGAGCAAAGGCTTAAAAAGCGGAGCAATTGATTTTGTAGCAGGATCACTTGGTATTTATTATTCCTTTGTATTTGACTTTGATAGCGATAAAAGTAAACTTCTTAATATATTTAGATTTACTATGTAATATAAAACATATTTCTTATAATAAAGTACACACATGCATAAAAAATGACTTATTTAGATTTGATCTATTACATATTGAGCTAATTATTAGCTCCTACTTTTTTTATTACAAACATATTTTTATTTATTTACTTTGTATTCTAATATTGTGATTGTATTATTTTATTTTCAATTACATTTGTAAAAATCTAATAATTTGCACCAGGTGGTGTGGCAGTTGTTTACGTTGGACAACCATTGGATACAGTGAAAGTAAAGATGCAAACTTTTCCTCACCTATACAAAGGCATGTATGATTGTTTAAAACAGACACTCAGAAATGATGGCATTATCCGAGGGCTATACGCAGGGACCACACCGGCAATTATGGCCAATGTTGCAGAGAACTCTGTACTTTTTGCAGCATATGGCTATTGTCAAAAGTTTGTTTGTCATGTTACAGGTACCGAGGTAAACATTTTGTTTTGATTTTTTTTTGTGAATGAAGGCTAAATTGGCAAATGTGTAATGATATCTGAAGCAGCACAGAATGACTTAATCATTCTAGTATGTCCTTTTAATGATTGTTTGTTTTTCTGAAAGGTTTAGCAGGACAAAAGACTAATAGAAACCAATTTGAATCATATTTTAGATTCTAATTTTTTAAATCTGTGGTAGAGTAGACTTGTTACATTTAATTGTTGGCTGTAACTGAAGAGTGGCCCATTGTATGTCATTAACCTTAATTAGTTAAGTTAGCTTTAACTTAGATTACTTAGTATGCATATGTATGAGTGTGTATTGTAATTTACAGGTCAAAGTTTGTTGAATACTTGTTAGTTTCATCAAGTATTCATTCTCATTTTACTTTAAGTAGATTAATAATAGAAGACAAAATACGATTTGTTTGAATATAAAGTATGGAAGGTACTGGCAAGGGATTTAAGGTTTCTGTTAATCTATACTAATATTGTAAAGAGGAAAGATTTATATTTTTATATGTATTTGATTCACGTAAAAACTACTGGGCCTATATTAAAAATTCTTTCGCCATTAGAAAGGTAATTTATCTGTGTGTAACATAGGCTATATTTGATTATTACTAATGTTTAGGAACCATTTATACGGAGCGTATTTCTGGATCCTGTCGTTTAAAAACCACAAAATTTTAACTTATTTCGGCTTACGCTGCCTACACCGTTAGAGGTATATAAAAATGATGTATGAAGAAATTGTAGATCTCGAAAAGTTCTACAGAAAAGTCTGCGACGGCATATATCTGTCTTTAACGGTATTCTTACAATAACCACTTTTTTGTTTACAAGATTAATAAAAAAAACAGCATGTATTTGCGGCGTTGTTTTGCTGGTGTCAATATTAATCCTTATCCAAATAAATGCATTTGTTGTCAGGGTAATTTAATGTAGAATTAAATTGTCCTTTACAGTAGTTAAATCGGACTAATAGTTTAGAAGACATCACGAACACAAAATATAAGGGTAGCCGAAATATTAGCTCACAAACTACCGAGCTTAGAAAATTGGATATTTCGATTACTATGTGGACTACTACTAAGTAAATACGTACTGAGAAAGAGGTGTAGGTGTTTTAGACTTCATTCGAATTTATCCTGCTTTGATCTTTTAAACTCCACGCGGACGAATCTATACTAATATTTGAAGAGGAAAGATTTGTGTTTTTGTATGTATTGAAATAACTCAAAAACTACTGGGCCGATTATAAAAATTCTTTCACCGTTAGAAAGGTAATTTATCTGTGAGTAACATAGGCTATATTTTTTAATTTCACGCGGGCGAAGTCGCGAGCAACAGCTAGTATTTTAATATACTATAAACTGAGATATATTTAAAGGTTTTGTATTACACATGGTTTTCGTCATTTTTTGGAACATTAATGTAGTTAAAAACAAACTATTTGTCTACATAATTTACGATATTTTAGAGCACGGACCAACTTTCTATGATGGGTAACGCAACCGCGGGATTCCTGGCAGCTTTCTTCTCGTCATTCACACTGTGTCCCACTGAACTGATCAAGTGCCAACTTCAAGCCATGCGAGAGGTCAACATGCAAGGCTCCCAAACAGCTGTATGATGAATTTTGGGTATTTTATTATACATGTCATTATTATGAATTCTTTAAGCACAAATATTCATGATTAATGTTAAAAAGATGCAAGATATATTTTGTCTTGTTGTAAGGAATGAATTCAAAAACCACTTGATCTATTTTTTATTTTGTTTTTACTATTACAAACCTTCATTAGCACTGAATAACTTTTTTAAAAAAAATTCGCTCCGACGAAGTCGCGAGCAAAAGATAGTTCAAGGTTATGTGTTACTAGCAGTTTTCAATCTAGTCCTATATTGAGATTACAAATTAAATGACTCGGAAGTGTGACCACGTGCTTATCAAGAGGTATTTATCATTAGATAACCCCTTGAAGTCCATTTTTATGGGCGCTGAGTGTACTGATATTTTCTTATTAGGAACAGATTAAGAAATAAAAGTAAATACAATCATTTTGAAATAATTAGTTTAGCTTGTGTTAATTTTATTAAACTAAATACACACTATCACTGCCTTGAGATAAATGTACGCGATATCAAGGGCAACAGATTGTAATAAATAGTTGTAATACTTTTAGATAACGCCGTTACAACTGTCTCAGCAGATATTCAAACAATATGGTATACAAGGTCTCTTCAGAGGTCTGGTGCCTACCATAATGAGGGAAATGCCAGGATATTTCTTCTTTTTCGGCGGATATGAAGGTTCGAAAATCCTTCTTAAAAATAACCCATTAGTTCTAGTGATGTTTTATTACGGTTGATTTACTAATATTATAAAAATATCTTTAAAACTACTTGGCCGATTTAAAAAAATCTCCATTAGACATATTAAAAAAAAATAGTTGTATTAAAAAAGGTAATTTCACGCGGATGAAGTCGCGAGCGAAATCTAGTAGTAATTATTTATGTACCGGATAACGCGCGATGAGTAGATTCGGCAATAATTGTATTTCTGACCTGTTTTACTAATTCATAATTTTAGTCCTACTCTCATATGACTATTATCTATATTTTGACAATAATTTAAATTACTAATTTTCGCTCGCGATTCCGTCCGCGTCGAATTAAAAAAAAACAAAAGCAAGTAGCCTATGTGTTCTTCCAGGCTATCCTCTACATCTATGTCCAATTTAATCGAGATCCGCTTAGCCGTTTAGGCTAGAAACTCTAACAAACATCCATCCATCTATCTAAACGTTCGCATGTAATATTAGTGATTTTAAATCTTTTTGGCATTTAAACAGCTGGTTTTATTATTTTCAGGTACGAGAGAATTATTAGCGAAGCCAGGACAGTCAAAGGATGACATAGGTTTTGTTAGAACAATGATCGCGGGCGCAGTGGGCGGCTGTGTTCTATGGACTGTCATCTTTCCCTCAGACGTCATCAAGTCACGTGTACAGATATCAAACAAAAACTTAAAGTTCCTAACAGTTGGCTATGAGATTGTAAAGAATGAAGGTGAGTTATACTTTAAATTGTAATCGCCATGGGAGTGCCCAGGGAATAAAGGGAAGCAGCTGCCTTGTAGGGGCTAGACGATCGAAATATGAAAAAAAAAACTAAATGGTATAGGACCAGGACATATAGAGAACTACTGTTTAACTCATGTCTCATCCGAAATAAAATCTTCGTAGTTCAGTTTTCGATGTAAAGAAAAGCTAATTTCAACTTTCTCAACCTTCAAGTCGACAATAATAAAAAGATCAAGTCCCTACGAAAAATGTACTTTAATTACAAATAGCGAAATTATAGAATTCTAAATCCTTTGACGATCTAATTTAAATTAATCCTTACAACTTTAACGTTTATTTTGGATTGATTGTCAGAATAGCGTAGACAATTCATGCTTACGTTGAATTGATAAACTTTCAAGTGATATTGTATAAATATTTTAATGTCATACCATGTTTAGCTGAGTCTAGTTTTATATATGAAGGCTGGAAAAGTGGTTATGTACGCATTAACCGGTTTCCCGTGTATTTTTCTCATAGAAATCTAAACGCTTGTAACAATCTTGGATTTACAAAGATAATTTTATCCTTATCATTATAAATGGAACATAAAGATTTAGTTGTACTTGGTTATTTACCTCGAGGTTCGATTTACGTTCTCACTGTCATTTCAAAAGTTATTGCACATTTTAAAGATTATTATGTAAACAATTGAATCAAGTTGTATTGAATCATTTGTAATTTAAACATAATAGAGGTAATTTAGTTTTAACCAAATAATAGACTCGTGTATTTATTTGCTTTGTATTTTTAGGTATCTTAGCTCTTTACAATGGATTAAAACCTACGCTAATAAGGACAGTCCCAGCGACCGCTGCGTTATTCGTAGTGTACGAATATTCCAAGAAATTTATGCATCAATCGTTTGGAGATTAATTATTATTTTTTATATGACAATAATAAATACTCTGTACAGGATTTATGAATAGTTCTGCAAACAACTATACAAAAATATACTGTTATCTCTCTTTTTCCAAACAGAACGACAGAGATAACAGTATTTTTTGTGTAGTTTCTTTTGTCAATGTAAGTTTACGGTACTACTGGCTAGCTACTTCCTAAAACAATAAGTTATTTTATAGAAACAAAGATAAATATATTTTAAGTTGTAAACATTTTGTGACATGTTGAAATATAATTATTGCTCGTGTTTTTATTTTCCTTTAGTCCAATCGAAACGGAAGGTCTTGACTATAATGAGGTTATCTGGATTATCTTGTGCGATATTTATTGCGCATTGCTGTTTGCTGCTGTTTTTAGTATTAATTGAATAATGTCTATTTTAATGTCTATATACCTACTCTTACAATAAAACAGAAAAAAAAACTTGTTTACAATATTTAGACATTAGAATTAAATAATCATCATACTTCATTCTAATATTATAAATGCGAAAGTTTAGATGGATGAATGTTTGTTAGAGTTTGTAGCCTAAACGACTGAACGAATCTGGATGAAATTTGACATACATATAGAACATAGTCTGGAAGAAAAAAAGAAAGAAAAAGCAATTTTTATACTATAAATGAAAAACCTTTGTTTATAGTATAAAAATTATCTAAATACTGCCCTATCAAGATTACTTTAAATGATTTTTTATGTCGTATAGATATGAAATGTATCGATTTAAATCGTGCCATGAATTTTGCCTGCAGGGGGCCGCTGCGCACTGTATGTATATGGGTAGTAGCTTGTAAATTATTCTTATTAAAGTTTTAAAAATAAAAGCCAATGAGAGGAAATTTCTGTTGGCTCTGGAACGTCTATGTCGTACAGCATAAGTACGGACAAAGGGGATTAAATTAGGAGCACTAAATAGACGCACTATACATTGTGTCCCAAGGGGTAAGGGTAAGTAAGGTGGGTGATTGTACGAACGTGTTATTAAACGCCTGCTATAAATTAATTACAACATTTTTTGTTGGTAGTAAGTTAAAAATGAGTATAATTTTCAACTCAGCAGTATCCCTATCAAAAACATATATTAAAATCTTGTCTAAAAATGCGTAAAAATCAGCTTACAAAATTGATAATATTCTGTGACAGGCGTGGTGCCAAAACAATTCTTGTCATTCATTTTGAGCAATTATTATAATTGGTTTTATTCTACCATAACATTTACTTTGAGTAATGGCGACAGATGAATTTCAAATTCAAAATATCTACCGTTATTCTAGAAAATCTTTTAGGAATCATCAGAACTCTCCTATAGAGAACTATGCACCGAGCCCAAGGGAGGACGCTGATTCAGATGCGGCCGATTCATCGCCCAGAAACGACATAAGATTCGATGAAATAAGGCTCGCCACCGCCGGCTGCAGTTGCGATTTAGACCCTGAAACTGAAATAGCCAACATTCTTCATAAAAAATGTCCAGTCATTGCTTTGGCGCAGCAGCAACTTCAGAAGCTTTTAGACGAAACAGACAGATTTCTTTGCGATAACACGAGGTTGAATTATAAGTACGTTATATTTACAAAATTTAATAATTCAAGGTCAGATATTAACAGCGGTAGACGCCAGCAACAACAGCATCTGTTTCACGAATGGGTTGTCTTGCCCGGTGCAATATCATGACCACACAGAAGACAGGTGTAAAGTAGAAGCAATATCTCGTTGCGTCTGAGTGCGTGGAGGCCTAACTATAGCCCGCTTTCCTTTACCACACTTTTATTATAGATAAATGGATTTGACGGTGGAACAGATGCATAGGAAGGGGAAATATCCTCTTTATGTGCGTTCCCTCCTCCGTCGATGAAGGGTAAGAACGCGTCTGCGTTTACGGACGTTTTTGGCTAGAAGTCGCATCACTATTATGGCGAATTCTGAATCTATAGTATGGCTGTTTTCTTTTTGACTGATTTCCCAAAAGAAGGAGGTACTCAATTCGTCTGTATGTTTTATCTTATTCTTACTAATAGTATGGTGAGTCAACCAGTACTGTGTTGTCCAATATCTCTTGATCTCACTGACTGCAAATTTTAATCAGAAAGTTAATTAGAAGTTTTTTCAGGTCTCCTTACGATGTTGTCTGCTTATGCAAAGAAACCTTATTGAATTTGAACAAATGGGAATATATTATTATTATTTTACTAGTGACAGCATTCCTCTTTGGTCTAATCATAGGGGCAACCTCCTGTAAGTCTCAGCATGGCAAATTTAATAGCCATTTATTGACTTGCATAGATAATATGCTCACCTTTGATTCATATACTAATGATAAAAGTTTTCGTGCTATCACATAATCTACGCAATTTTTAATTAAGACATACAAACAGAGTAAGTTTGTTTTTTAAGAGTTACCTGTTGTAATGAATGGCATATCGTTATATTTTTTTCATTAGTTGATATTTATGTTTCTGAATAAAATATTGCTAAGATTTAAGTTTGTTTTTTTATTTGTAAATTCATCATATGTGGAAAAATGTTTTCTATAAATTTTATTGTTGGCACCTACAATTCATCTAATTACAGGTTACAGTGAATGACCAAACATAAAAAATGTTATAGAAGTCCTCTTTAGGACCACTTAAACACTACTGGAACCACTCAAAACCCTTTAAATTTAGTAAACAAGCGACATTTAATGTTACAATTTAGGCTTCTAGAATGTTTTTGAATTCCATATATATGTTTACCTGAGATTCCTATGGTGAAAGAAAATATTGCGATGCAACCTGTCACAATATCTATGAAGTAAGAAGAAGAAGAAATTCAAAGACTGGGCCAATTAGCCTAGTCTAACTTGGGATAGACTCCGATAGCCTTTTGATAGGGACATAAATAGAGTGATGATATTGTCCATTGACACTAGTTATGAAAGCTGTAATTAAAATGTCACTTATGAACCAGTATTGTTATTTTCCAACATTTGATTGTTTAAAATATTTCAAGTCTCTGCTACACATTTTGCATTATGGTAGGACGTTTCGGGAAGTGCCAGGGTCACTGCACAGCATGCTGTTGACCTCAAGTTGTAATATAGTGATTTAAGTATTGTCTTAAATATTGCTAAAGTTAGAAGTAGAAACGTAATTTAAAAAAATCAATATTTATGAGACTTTCTTTATTGAAAGATGTTTAATTATTTTTTTACAATGGTATTGTTCTAAAGCAGATGCCAAATATAGAGAACTTAAAATAAAATTAGATAATATTTGTAGCATAAAGATACTCACTAATAATTTATACTTTTATACACATAGTAATTTGAAATTGAATGATGTAAATATCTATAACAAAACAAATATTAAATACAGTAGGATCTCACTATTCACAGGGTTATGTTTTGAAAATTTGCTGCAATCAAAGAATCAAGCGAAAGCAATCAAGTGGTAAATACATTAATAATTTAGACAGAATGTTTTGGATACTCCAAATAGTCAAAAATTTTACCATGAATATGGGAATGTCATAATTTTCATGTCCAGTGTGAACAATTCGCAAGTAAGGAGATTCTACTGTACATTGTATGTTAGTCTGATATGCCTTGGTTACATTTCAGCAATCACTACTAATACTTGGAATTTTACTTTATTTATTTTAACATAAATTAAACTAACTTTTAAATGGATTAATTCAAAAACTAAGCTAACAACCATCAAGTTTATTTTTCCTCGCACCATTCATTCTCCTTGCGCACCTGGTCTTCCTCAGCTGCCGTGAAATCATTCTTGATATTAAAGGTTTTGCGAATCTCTTCAGGTGTCTTACCCTTGATCATATTGGCTACAGTTTTACATGTCACATCCAGTAAACCCTTAATGTCAAGGTAATTAGCAGCCAATATTAATTCAAACAAAGTGCCTTGGTCGACTTTTAAAAAGTCCGCATCCCACGATGAAATATCATCAGTGCGTTTTTCTTTGTTCTCATCGTCCTCTGGCAATGGAGGGTCATCTTTGTGATAGGTTGCCCATTGAATAACCTTTTTGAGAATTGCAGAATTGACGTTCGGAAGCGGAACAACTTCCTCTTCGTCATCATCCATGCCCAAATCTTCCAACATCGTCTTTATTGTTACAGAACATTTTGCGATCTCAACATCAACATCAAAGATTTCATTATCGGATGACTGAAGCTTGATTACAGGCATCTAAAAAGAAAATAAATATTTAATTCAGGGGACGCCATTTTCATAAAATATAAATAGGAGCTCAGGGTACCTTGTGCCTGGACGATAAGGTAAAACTTATAAATAGCCAGGAACAATGCTTTACCTTAGCCAAAATGTTGTCTCTGCGTGTTTAAAAACGTTTGAATTTAAATCTGTATTAAATCGAGAATGATCGATAATTATAGTGGCAATCAAATCAAAAACAATGCTCAGCTTACTTCACAATTCACAGGTCTTTGCTGTTTTAGGGATGGGACATGGAATGGTTGTTGATTCACCAACTAGTTGAATCAACCGCTAATCACCTTTCAACGATTTAACCATTGAACATTGTTCATTCAACTAGTTGTATTTTTCGAAAACAAAGTAATTTGCGATCGTCTTTTTTTGCAACCAGGCTTTCTTTTTTTGAATGAATGACAACAAAGTTGATAAAAGTAACTAGTTCTTCGACTAGTTGAAATAAGCGAATTAACTTTGTCGGTTTCGTTGACGCCGCAACCGAAACCGCCAAAGACCATCCCGACTTTTTAACAACCATGGACGCAATGTTGCTATTTAACTTATCACTAAATTACCAAAAACCTATTTTTGATTGCCATGTTTACGACTATATTTATTAACAGTATTATGCTAAGAATCTAATACACATAATGTAATATAGAGAGAAATTCCAAGTTACTATTGTGTACTAATTATTGATTATCGAAAACAATAAAAACCTACTTTACAGCAACTTTTTTGCCACGGAAGAATTCGTCTTGTTTGGTTCTGGGTTGGATCTATGCATTTACTTTAGGGTTGTACGGAGGCCATTTTAACGGAAGCGGATGCGGAGGCGAAGGGATTCACCTCTGCAGACGGGGAGGTTAACGGAGGCGGAGGCGGAGGTCTATAATAAAATATTAATTGTGATTTATTAAATAAATAAAAACGAAAGGGCTGACAAGCGTTCCCGCCCTTTGTCGCGCGTTGATCCAAGGTTACACGTGCCGTGAGATGCATCCAAGGACGGCACGTGTAACAGCGCGTAGGCAATAACGTTTCCAACATACTAATAACAATCAAATCTCAACGACAACGCGAATGAGTCGAAAATGTGAACTGCTAGTTGACCGAGCACACTCGCGACGGCCGCACATACGATACCTAGTCGCTCCTCTCGCGTTAAGGGTGTAAATTAACCTCCGTTATAACTCCGCATAAGAACTAACGGAAGCGGATGCGGAGTTATAATTTCTTTCGGAGGTTCCGCACTTGCGGATGCAGAGTTCTGTTACAACCCTAATTTACTTGCCCAATCAATATTAAATGTATTGAAATATTGTTCATCTATCAAGAGCACAATAAGCTAAGCCGAGCGATATAGTATCGGTACCTAATGTAAGCGTAAAGTACAAGATTTTTAGCTGAAAGAGCCTGATACCTTGTGTATTTTCTGGATGGTAGGTAGAAATAGTTAGTGCCAGTAATACGGCGTTAAACTTGTTTGACTTCTTTTGCTAAGAAATATAATATCAAAAAAACAGTAACATCATAAAGGAGGATGTCCGATAAGGGATTTTCTCAAGACAATTTTAAAGATTATTTTATGGAATGTTTACATAATACCATATAAATATTATTTTGCTAATACATACATAATTAGTTCTCCAATATGTGTAGTTAAGTTAGGGCATAGAATAAAAAGACAGGTTGATTGAATACACCATATATATTCATATAATAAATTGTTCTCTACTACAATACATGCTTTCTAATAAACATTTGGTAAATGCAATTTTGATAGAACATTACTAAATTTATGTAGGTACTCATAAATAAATACCACTACTCATCTACTTTTTGGCACAAATCACAATATCAAATTACATAGGAAAGGGCATAAATTCTTTCTAAATCTACTGTCTACACATCATAGTACTCCAAAATATACAAATAGGTATATTTAACAGCCATTTCATTTTGCGCTATCCAAAATAATATTTGCTAATTAATTTGGCATTAAAGACAGTAACATTGCATAAACATATGCTATTTTCTCACATATTAATCTATACAATTTCAAAATAAGATTTAAAAAATAGCAAGTCTCATTTAAATAAATATAAACTCTCAAAAATAGCTTGGATTTCAGATCATTAACTTATTCAGATAACATGAAATAATTATTTTAACAAAGTACACTTATAATAAAAATAGGTACAATAAAACCTGTATTGTAAATGATTACTTAATAAGTAACATATATTTGTATTATATTACTAAAAAAAAACAAATTTAAATCTATATATGGACCATAAAAATAAATCACATTACACTGTACTTATCATTTATAAGTACAATACTAAATAAAAGCAATTCACTGGTAACTATTTAGTATTATGATTGGACCACTTAGATTCTAATGATACAATAAGTATACTTTGAATTAAGATAAAGGTAAAATTTCAAGAAAAATATACTATACCAGCAATAGCAACACTATGCATTGTACACATATAAAGCTTTTTATTATCTAACAGAGCACCTATTCTAATACAGAATATACAAATATAACTGTAAAATTAAAACATTTATCATAAACTTCTACATCATTATAATAATCATTCTTTAAATATATGCAGGAAGACCATTTTGATTAGCCAAAGTCGTAATGATTATCAGATTATTGCACAGGAACTTATTAATTCATATTTTCAAGTCTCTCTTTAAGACGGAAATACACTTTAAGACTGGGTCGAAGTAGAGTAAATAACATAACCAAAAGAACTAAAATCATGCTTGTGTATCTTAATATTTCACCAAAGGACCACCAGCGTGATAAAGTACCAAGCAATATGGTGATTATTCCCAAAGTAAAGGTCAACAAGCCAGCACTAGCATGTAATAGTTTTGTGTAAATTGGCGCAATGTAGTCCTTTAGCTTCAAGCTATATAGAGCGCTAACACCTCCCAAAGATGTTAAACACATAAAAATTAAAGAAGCTAGTCCAAATTTTGCATGTAAGGTGACAAAGTGTGACTTGTCATGGACGATTTTATTTGCAAGTATTACAAAAAAGCCAATTAATATAAGTATACCAGCTAACATTTGTATAACCCAGTGACGGGCGCTGCGGAGACGAATCGGCATCCATTCAGTGGCAAAGTCTCCTGGAGTTATAGCATTTATTGCAGACGACATTAGAATGATCCACTGGAAATGATAAAATGTTTACTGTAATTTATTATTTTTATGCTATATGTTTAATCTCCAACTTTGAAATCTAGCTAGAAATTAATTGCATTTAAAATTTGCATATTTTTACGAAATATTTTTTTTCTACCTTTAATATAAGACATTGTTACATGATGTTCAGGCTGATGTCAGTGAAACAGCTAAATAATGCAAGAAATTCAATTTAATTAATCGAAATATACAATCAAAGAAATGATATGTATTATTTGTACTTACCCCTAAAGACATCAGGCTAGGGTGAAATGAGAATAAAGTGACACCATCTTTAAAACAGCAATAAAGTATGATAGCGTTGAAGAGCAGAGCGCAGAAGTTGCTAACCAAATTTAGAAAGCTTGGTGACGATGCTGAGTTTGGGGCTACCAGATTCGATGTTTCTGATGTTCTTTCTATTGGTGGCATGTCTGCTAAGTTCGTTGTGCTATTAGCTTCTACTGGCTCCATTAGCCAACTAAGTACGACAATAACTTGGCGTAAGGTTTAAAATCTACGCTTATAAATTTGTTTAAAAGCAATATGAATGAAATATGTTGATATGTGCTACGTTTACATACAAATACAACTACGACGCAACAAGTCGGTGACAAATATTGAGCAATAGTAAAAAGTATCAACAAAATGAACTAAAAAACACTATATTGCAAACAGACGAACAAAACTTATTTGGAAAACACAATAGTCAGATTCGTTTCAATGTAATGGGTTGGGTATAGATATATTAAATTTAAAATTGATATTGATTTTTGTCCTGACAAACTGACTAGTGCTGACCAATGACAAATCTGCTTACAATTTGACAATTTGGCATGAAGGAGACATTAAAGAGTATATATGAAAAAAAAATACCAGATATATAATTTATACTTTCTTGCTTTGATTTAAAAACTAATAGGAAATTGTAATTTTTTGGTATTTACATATACAGTTTAAATCATTTTAAAAGAAAAACAGTACTATCAAGTTTTTTTCAATCAATAGGTATCTACTTCACATTTCAGATGTAAAAAGCAAACTCCTAAGTTCATGTCGCACAATTTCAGCAAGTTTGTTTTCATTCTATCTCACTTGGTCCCATACTATTAAACCAGGAGGACATGATCCTTAACATGTTTTGACTTGTTCGTAAATATCGGAAAGCAGGTTGTTTCCTTTTTTTGTTTTGGATAATAAACTTCTTGCTGACAACAGCCAATTGTCATTTGTTTAAAGATTTAGTTAGGAGGTGGTCGTATGTCAAGTTTTATTAATCGAGATTCGTTATATTCACATATTGTGTAGCATTGTTAAATAGATTTTAATATTTTTCAGTGATTGTGTAGTGTATTGGTTGGTGTTTATACCACAGCTGTTCGTTGTATTTTGCTGGAAAACAAATAAATATGACACAGTAAGTATTTTTTTTATAAGTTCGAAATCTACTTACATCACTAAACAAAACCAAATTTACTTAAACAAATGAAAGTTATTAAATATTTGGTAACGATTCTTGTTCTACTTCTTAGTAAAATTATTTAAAATCTGGTTTTAACGTGACCTTTTCCAAAAAATTATTTAATATTGATGTTATAAATTAACAGTCTGGTTTAGCTTGTTTTTTTAATTAATTGATGCATGTTGATGCATTAAAATGCATGTTCAGTTTTACACTGTTGAGTTTTAGACTTTTATGATTTAATTGAAAATTTCACTTACATCTATGTCTTCATTCCCAGTGTAAATACAAAGTAACACAACTTATGTTCTTATGGGTGTACTTGTTTCCGAATAACTTACATATGCTGCCCTTTTTGTTCTTTTTTCTATCAAAAATTTCAAAGTAAATTTCTAATTTTTGTTAAATTAATTTGAATGTATTTATAAGGTATTATGTTTGCATTATCTAAAGTTCTAAGTACTATTTTTTATTGAAATTTAATTTGAACAGTTTAAACAACAACTGTATCATTGCAATTTCAAAACTTCTGAACCTAAACATTTTAATTTAGGTTACTGAATTTTATCAGTTACAATCAATGTTTAAAATCGCTTACCATGGCCTACATACATGGTTATTGGTATCATAGTTAGTATACATTTTTGAAGAGAAAACTGTTATGTTTAAAAAAAATCTGCCAGCCAAGTTTCATAAAGATTTTTTTGTTTTCAAGACATTTTAGTGGAAAAGAATTTCAAAAATTATGAAGTAAAATGGGTCTTTAGCTCACATTTTTTAATTTGGACAGATATTTTATGTTCTTATTTAGTCAGATGATCAGTGTTTAAACGTTTTTATAAATTGGATGGAAAAATTTAGTTATAATTGATGGTTGTTTTTAGTAACTTTTTGACTTGTTTTGAAAAAAAATCTAATAATCATGATTACCAAAAAGTTTAACATTTGCCAAATGCATATGGGGGTTAAAATTATAGCAAATGTTCCCCTCTATCACGTCTTAAGAAGAATATGTTGAATTACCAAAAGCCCTGTATATTTATTTTACAAAATTATTTTAATTTCTACAAAATGTGGTAGAATGCAGAAGCAAAGACTCCAGAGTTATACTACCATTATTTAATTGTAAGGCACAATTGAATGCCAAGTGAGATGCAATGGTTCATTCTTTCAAATATTAAACATGTTGCCCAAAAAAACTGTTGATTGTTGAAAAACCTAAACAATTCCTTCCAAAACATGCAGTGACAGATATAATATCCTAATCTACTAGTCCATACCAGTACTATTATATGTTAATAGTAATCACTTTTTATAAAAAAAATGTATGAGAGTTATTCTCACAATTTTGTTTGATCAAGCCAAAGATATTGCAAAAGTACCTACATATTTAATATTAAAAACTGGATTTGTATGTTCCTCAATCAGCACCACAATGCATCTATACTTTTCCAAATCTTCTGTTGAAAACCCATTTCTTCCATAGGTTTCAAAGTTTTAAAAAAGAACTAAGTTTGTTATAATGTGAAAGTGACACATTTTCTTATCATTTCTTGGAATTAGATTGTAACACACAAGCTTATTGGTAGAAGACAAATGTGACTGATGTATTAAACTAAAACATTAAGCCATCTTAATTACATTATTCCAGTCCAGTAATCAAAACAAGCGCTGATTAACAATTGGAAAATTTAAACCCCTCTAAACTGCACTTTGTGGGTTCCAGTGTCAGAAGTGAATTTGATTGCTGGACTTGAATGTAGACAGAGCATAATGTTAACTTCAGAAGTTGTTACAAGCCAAATGACTGTATGTTTTTATGCATGAGTATCAACAGTAAAAACTAAACTAAACTAAACAGAAGTTTACTAATCATCCCATATAATCACCTCATTCCAAATATGTCTTAATTTTTCAAAAATTATGACTCATCTGGATTGTGATATGCTTAGATAATATAAAATCATGAAATGAAGTTAAATCCACTATATCATTTGCTTATTGTGTTGATTCATTTAATTAATACATTAATATATTTTAATTTGGCTCTTATAAAATATTCTTTTCTTGACCACTTTAGAATTGTAGTAGGTATTGTTGGAGTCAATTCATGGTGCTGTAATAATTTGACCTCCTGTAACACAATTCAAATATTGCGTCATAATATTATACTGTGGACCAATGATCTCTCCCCTCTCTTTTACTAAGCTGCGCGCGCGCGCTATCGAAATGTATATAGTTCGGGGCGATCGGCTACGTTCGTAACAAGCCGTGCTAGGCACGACGACCAGGCGATGGTATGACTCACGCGTATTCCCTAGCCGAGAGAAAAAAAGGACCACATCTCGAGATTGAAAGCAAAAACCGGATTAGGGTATTTTCGCCCGATCGCTAACAATTTATATGCCCCCGTCCTTTTATTGAACAACTTGAAAGAGGAGGGTGCAGTTTTTTTTTGTTTTTATATAGGTTTTTGACACATCACCATACCTTAATGGTATTTCGGTCATGATTGTATTCGTTTATTTTTAATAGTTAACGTTTTACTAACGGATAATATTATAAATAAGTACCTATGACTTAATAGTACTTTGAGAAAGATGACAACTTTAGGTGTTAACTTCTATGTTTTAATATAGATTTAATCGATCAACAGACACTAAAATAAAGTTGATCGCAAGGTTACAGATGAATAAGTAGTTTAGGAATATGTAGATAAATATTCGTATGTTTGCCTCCCACGTTGGTGTTTGTTCAAGTAATAATAAGTACTCGTAGCTTCAAGGTTATTGGCAAGTCATCACCTATACTACGAGGTGGCTATTATGTCTAAAAATTTGCATGACAACATATGTGTAACAATAGCGTTATATCTAGATTCTTTTACACCTAATTTATACAGTGTGACAGTCGATATTATAAAAAATACGAGTCCTACCGTCAAATGCTCACATACGATCAGAAATAGAATAGGTCCTTCCTTAAAGGCTAATAACATGCAATAACATTTTACATTTTTTTTCATTGATACTTATTTAAAAAGACGGCGCTATTTAAGTTCTCATCCATAATTAGAGCGTACTATACCTGTTTAGTTAAAATTACGTAGAAACGATTAAATACAAACATTACTTTTGGCAACCCTGAAATGACCTACATAATGCATCTGAAATTACGTAAAATTTTTATTGTGATGCATATCTAAAATGTTGACTTTTAAAACATATTATATACGTAGTTATAAGTACTTATTTTTAATTGAGAACAAGCGTTTAAAGCAAAAGATGTGTGATTAAATGTGATCAATTTAAAATACACATCTCACACCTATAAATAGTGCGCGAAACAGGTAGTTACGTGTAAACACACGATGTGACCCTTTATTCCTGTTAACATGAAGTGTTATTCGTCCGTGATCGCAGGTAAATCGGGACATATTGGCCGGCTTGTAATTATGACATGTCCCAACTTGTACGGACCCAATAGTTGCTGTCTCCTGCATCAAGTCTGCGCTCTGCATTTTATTAGGATAATTGACTTGTTGTGTTTTACAATGTTCATGAGTGTTATATTATCTTGGTAAGTGTTATTTGAATAATAATGAAGTTTCATTTCTATCTAAAATATTATAAGTTTACTTTACACAACTAAAAAACTTTAACGTAGTAATTTACCTAAAAATATAGGTTTAGATTTCTGTTTGTTTTCCTTATCGAAGTAGATACCTACCTAGTTATCTAAAATATTGTTGCAGTTTGCAGCAGTTGTAACACAGCGATCGATTTATAAAACTATCAACATCGTTTCTGCGATAAAAAATAATAGAGTCCTATTTAATTGTGGTCTATTACCGTTCTGCTGGACACGAGCCAAACAATACCCAGAGACATAAATAACAATAAACTCTCAACTGATAATGTTAGTTTAGATTAACTACTATAAACATAATTTAATCTCGCTCTTTGTTTTAGAATTCATTACAAACTTCAATTCGTTATCTTTTATTCGATTGGTCTTCTCGGAATTCGATACGGACGTACAAACAAACCTCACCGGTGAACCTTTGTCATCGTTATTACGCTTCAAAATGTTTCTCAACATTACAAATTTATAATCGTTTTCATTTATGGATGCATAATTATTTTAGTTATTAATCACTGTAGCTTTCGTCGGCAGTGATTGCATCATCTGCCGCTTTAGTCCCGAGCCTCGCGTAAAGGACACGTGTGGATTTAGAATAAATTAAAATAGTGCTGTGAATAAGCAGATCGACGACTCGTTGTGAGGCCTGCTTCCTCCCGTGCGCTCGCGACTATTTCTCTCTCCTACTTATTGTTTTATTCTCTTTGTGCACCTCGACTTGTGCCTCGATTATTCGTGTTTTCCTTTTATTGAATTAGCTATTCGATGCTATTTGTTACTTAAAGCTCGCTGCACTCTGTGCACTATACAATGTCTTATGTAGGTAACGCTAATAATTTAATTGAACATTGTGATCTTTTTAATCAAATTGTCTCGTAATGTTACATACTTGTTGTAGTTATGAATACGGTAAGGTACCCTTGGCAAGTTAAATAAAACCTTCAAAACGGCCGATTGTCCTTTGAAAAACGTCGTTCTTAGAAAAACAATGACTTTGTTTTTACTGATATGTAATTTTATTGTACCAAGGCTATGTTTAGAGATGATTATTGGTGGATGTGGCTTTCCCGACCAGAGTGCGGTTGCATTGAATCACTTATAACGTCATTCAGGTACAGCATTTGAACTTGAATGACGCAGAAGACAATTATCAATTGCGATTTTTGTGGAAACACTCATTAGAGTTGCTCTTGTAATTAATTAAAATGGAGTCGAGGTATTTTTGAATGTTTTTTCCAAATGATTCTGAGAACATCTTTAAAACTGATCAGATATTCCAATTATTAAAAACTTTTGACTAAGAGCTATCAATTTGATAAGCAAAGCCATCGTTTAAGCACAATATCTAAATGAGAGTCATATTCAGGTCATTATCACTGGTTCACTCGACTTAATAACCGTGAGACTCAACATATGTTTCGCATTAATTAAATGTAAATATAATGTTTACTCTAACATGCAACTGTTAAACTAATTTATCAACCACATAATACGTTTCGCTTAATCGTTACGCATAATTGCAATTAATACAACATAATAGTTTGCAATAAACATCGCACTAAGTGTTAGATAAGGGGCAGTCGACATTGAAGACCAGGGTAATGTTAAATCGCTTAATTGACGTCATATAATTTCTATTACTAACAACATATAAAATGTGATTTTATGTTTGCTTAACTATTCGTTACTTTCCTAAGTAAATATATACAAGCTTACATTATAGTTCCTACGTAGTTTCAAAAGGTGTGTCTTATCATGGGAGATATGATTTCTTTGTTTATGTGCGCCTCGACGATGCATTTTCCACATTAGTTTGACCTTAGCATATATGCGTCACTCATTTATTGCGTTGTTTATTTACCCTATTACAAAGCTCTACTATCGATGTCGGAATGATTTAATGTCAGTTTATCAGTGTTTTGTTGGATTGTTTTATCTTCACTAAAAACCGATGTTTTTCATAACGTCCTAAATTCTCATTAGGGATCAGTTGCTTTTTAAAGATATATGAACGCATCTTATCCATATTTCAATTACCCGGTTGTACAAGTGCGAAATTTTTGCGCGAATAATATCAGTGCACTGCACCGATCTCGATAGAATGGAGATAAGCCGCGTGGTGGCGCTGTCGGCGCTGCGGCGACCGGTAATGTTTTACAATGACTCATCTTTCCACTCGTGCGCACTTGTTGCACTAGACTTGTTTGCAAAAATATCTTATCCACTACGAATATTCTCGAAGTTGATGATACTGTTGTGAATATGAACCGAGATTCTTTAGGAGTAGTAAAATACCAAATTTATAATGCGAGAGCTGTCTATCTAAGCATATTTAACGTTATAAGTGTTTTTTGACAATAAATATTTATTTTGGTCAAACTTAAATTTTTAGAAAAACTGATAAACGACTGAAGATGACCCGAACTCCTTATTTGTTAGCCTTTATTTAAATTATAAGTAAAACTCCGTTTTAAAAAAACAAATTATCATCAATATGATGTCCATGTTATCCAGTATTTTATATTTTTTGTCTTGTCTCAGGGCACTAGCGGCGCTGGCCGCTGTGTGCCTGTGCCTATCCGGGGGGGAGGCGCAGCCGACGGGCTGCAGTTTGGGCATCCACTACTGCCCCGAAGGTTTCTTCTGTGAACCCGACCTGCTGTACTGCCGCAAGTGCCTGCGCTGCGAGGACTTGAAACGGGAATCGCTACCCTCTCAGTCCTCTTGCGTCAAATCTGTCGCTGATTGTGGACCTTGCTACAAAGGGTAAGTCTTAAATTTAGAAGACCTGCGGCAACGTGTTAATGTTCATTGCATTTCGCTTTAACTAGATTTTTCAGGTTTTTCTAAATAGGTGTGACTTAAGAGGAGGAGAACTTATCGTTATATGTCAGTATTGAAAACGAGTATAACACTTTTTCTTTGGTTTTCTATATTGATAGATTGGTGATAGACCACCGTGGCGACGTGAACTCGGCATGTGTACCGCGCGGCGAGCATGGCGCGGGCGCGGGCGCAGAGGAGACGGAGGGCTTCCCAGTGTACGGGTGGGTGCTGGTGACTCTGCTGTGCTTGCTACTGCTGCTGTTATTCGGTGGCATCGTGTGGTACGTGCTCAAGCACCCCGACACGCTGAAGATTCTGGCCTGTGAGTACCGTAGGCATCATTACGCAATAGTTGAAAAGTCAATATGAGTGACTAGGTTCAGCCGACAGGTCACACCAGTGTTTTACAAAAATAGTACGCTTAATCCAAGTAAACTCTTAGGTATCTATACCTTTATCATTTGCCCTTTTTATTATAATACACAACCGTAATATTATTTTATCTATTATATTTAAGCGGAAAACGTTTCTTCTATATGGAAAGATGTTGGAGGCGGCAGGGAATGTCTGAATTAGAACATCGGCGGACCGCGTATTGAAGGATACAGGCTTACAATTTCTTCTCAGTGATGTATGCCGTTGTATATGAGTATTGTGGTATTGCAGCTACGAGCACGTCGATGCAGTCTCGGTGCGAGCGCAGCGTGGTGCCGGCGAGCGCGCCCGAACACCCGCCGCCCTACAACGCGCTCTATACCGCCGTGCAGCCCGCAGCCCCCGCGCACAGCCCCGCCCCCGCACCCCCGCCAGCGCCATCACATGCGCCCGCGCACGCCGCCGCATACGACAACGAATACCACCCCACTGATGAAGGTAAGTTCAATATTTGTGTGTTCACAGAAGGTCGTATTGTTATATGATAAATAACTTTTCATCTGGTTATGTACGAAGGTTTGGTAAGGATAGGCTAAGTAGTATGTATGTATTAATAACACACACGTGCACTTCGGGCTCCGAAGCAGTGGGGACACATTTACTGACATTGAATGTCGACTTCCCGGGTTAATACACTGTATCCTGATAGATATATTTATAGACGGAGCGGTTCAAAGGATTCTATCTGCAACACGTGTTCGCATCGGATAAATGGGATTAATAGTTTATTTACCCGCAACTTGTCCTTAGTTTACAGCGGAGAGACTGAATATTTTCACTCTTTTTGAAAGTTTGATTCACTTGTAAATGAAAGCTTACAATCATGTGATTTAAAAAAAATATCAACTCAATGTGTCCAAGTGTAATTGTAGTAATTTATTCCAGAATGTTCGTCGCCTTTTATAAAGCAGTCGTCGCCGGAGCGCGAGTGGTGTTTGCGCGGCGCGGAGGGCGGCGCGGCGCGCGAGGCGGCGGGCAGCCAGGCCGCGCGCATCTACAACAACCCCGCCTACGTGCGCCGCGCGCCGCTGCCGCACGGGTACGCACTGCACACACACGCCTTAGTTATTCTAATATTAGTAATAATAATAAACCCAACAGACATAATCGAATTTAATTGTACATATAACAGTTTGATTATACAAACCGTTTGATTGTGAATAACACATGTAAACAAAACCTAATGTGTGTAACATAAGATTTAAATACATATTAGCATAAGTTGTCACCAGACATTGCAGTGTTATCGATTGTTTTTTTTAGTTATGAGAATGGTGGCGAGGGAGCGAAGGGTCCCGCGGAGGCCGACCTCGACGAGGACACGATGGAGAGCACGTGGACGCCGGCGCAGCCCTCGCCCGCAACACACACCGACGACAAGTTTGTATCTTTTATTTATATATTTGAACATTTAATTAGCGTTTTATAATACTTAAAAAAAAAACAAAAGCAATTGTTTGCTGGCAACAATAACGCATTTTGTACGCCTCGCCTATACATTTTGTGTAATCAAACATATTTTATTAGAAGATCTTATTGAAATGTGTTACTTGTTACGGCAGCAGTTCATCATCATCGAGCGCCATGTCGGGGGCGGGGATGGCAGCAGTGGCGGGCGTATCTGGGGGCGGGGGTGCAGCGGACAGCGGCGCCGCCACCAACTTGCCCGCGCTGCTCGCCGCCGCCAAGGGCACCGCGCTCATCCGCACGCCCTACACCGACACCGCGCTGCAGCCCTACGTCAGGCAGGTACGTACTCTGCGCTTGCCTTGCTCACTACTATTCCTGTTACTTCCGCAATAAATATCACATACATGTTTAATTTCAGGATCCTAACAACAACGGCAACCGTGGCAATGGGGAGCCCTCGTTCGACAGCGGCAGTGGCGGCGCGCAGCACGGCTCCTCTTTCATCATCAACGTTGTGCAGACCATCAGCGCCGTGCAGCAGCGCGGCGACGGCGCTCACTGACGCCGTAGCAACTGCGCGATAACATCACGCTAACGTCTCACTAGCGCCACTCCGACGTCGCGCAAGTCTTGCTAACGTCGCGCTAGCGCCACGCCGTAGTGTCGCTAACGCTGACTTCGTGACGTTATGCTGACGTCATACCCTCGCTCGGCAATACGGTACTTGCTCAATTTTTACTTATAACGAGCTTTCCTTTAGCGTACACTATGGCAGCGATCTTAGCTATTTGCTGGTGTTATGCTTTAGTTTAATTCCTTGTCACTGTATGACAGGGATTAAAGGAAAGAGATCTTTGTTTTATGTAATCGAGAGATTGATTTAGAAAATAAACTTAAAGCAAAGTTAAGCAAAGCAAATAAACGAATAAAAGTTTGTTCTATTTTCATTTGAAAAAATTAAAATCGTTGTTTTCAAATCTGATTTTGTTAACATTTTAATCTATTTATTGTTGCTACTGTTTACAGTTTTCATTTTTTTAATTCTTTTGCTTTTTCCAAAAGGTGGAAAATCACTTTTAATTAAGTCTAAAAAATTATCTTACGAGATTTCTGTTGATTATCTGAAATTAGAACAAATTTGTCTGTATAATATTTGAAATACAGTGAACAAAAATTCAAACTCTAATAAACTTTTGTTAGGATCTTAAGATATTGTCAGTCCGAAGATCGAAGTTTTAGGTAGATTCTTGCTGTATATTTTAGGGTAATTATTGATTTTTATTATATGTTATTTTATAAAGAAGTCACTTGCATGGTCGTTACATTGTGATGTGAGAGGACTTTATTTTGCCTAGGTTTTAAAAGCAAAAAATTTTGTTTTCAAAAATTCCAAAGTAGACAATTTTAATTTAGAATTGGGAAGCAATAATGTGTGTTGGTTTATCAATATTGTAGTTAACTTGAATAGTGACGTGATCTTCGCAAATCTTTTGTCTCACTCGCACACAGCGCAACGCACATGTTTGCGAAAAAACGAACTAATTCTTACGTATACAACTTATAGATTATTCAAATCACAAAAGTCTGCCATGAAGTAAGGAATTGATAAGATTCGCCATAATATCTGAGTAAATCCAATATTTTGTAGATAAATATTTATATCAAGCATTTGATTGTCTGTGGTCGTTAATTTTGCCGCCTAAAATATCTCGTAAGTTATAAAGATGTTTTTTAAATGCCATCGAAAAGATGGTTTTAAATTTTTTTATACAACTTTGACAATTTTTCTTCTTAATTTATAAACTAAAAACATTAAAATTTGCATTCGATTCATATTACACCAACATCCTTTTTACCGTCGTACACAATTAAATTAACGTTACAAATGTACAAATTAATATTTATAAGATGGACAAAATTTTATACTTTTTCTTAAAAATACGAGGATAATTTTTAAAAATTCAGTAATCAATAAATATAATATCGGGATATTTATTTTCTAAGACCTAGTTATAATTAGTTATAACAATAAAAATCAATGAAAAAAAACAAAAAAGAAAAAAAATGATATCTGTATTTACAACAAGCAAAGAAAACCGACGAAAGACGTTAATTTTACACCAGTTTTGATTTTTAATGAAATATTTTAATTAAACAAAAGCGTAACGAATCAAATTGGGAAAAAAAGAAAAAATGGAAGTGTCAATTCTAAATTTTTGCATTTTATTTTCCTTACTTAACTTTTATCGTTTAATTTTTAATAAAAAAATTGTAATTGTAATTTGTGGAACAAATAATTGAACATATAAGTCAATTCCGTATTGTTAGTGCACAATTAAAACAGCTGAACTGGAGTGTATAGTTTTTAATTATTTGTTTGTAGTGTTGTAAACAAAAAACAAAAACATAAATTGAAAAATGAAATATCAAAAATACAAAATTTAATTACCGCCCATGTATATAATTCGTAATTAAAATTATTTCACGTAAAATAAAATAATATCTATGGCTTAGTTAAGTGTTGCCAGTGCGCAACATTTCGCTGCCCATTTGATAGTTTGATATGAGGCATATGGACCTCCATGGATGTTAACTAATATTTGTATTATACTTACTATGTTTTTAGCAATAAAGACTATTTACTGTCAAAAATATAGTGTAACAAGTTTTGCCTTTAGGTAAGTACTTAATTGTAGTTTTTAAAACTATTATAAAGTTAAATATAGAATAGATGAACATGAATTAATAATATTTATGTGTGATACGATGTCCTATTGATTTATTTGAATAATATTGTTTTCCTGTCTCACTGTATTTAATATTGTTCAAGTTTGTAAACACTCATTACTGATGTTGCCATTTTAGTTTTAAGTATTTGTAAAAGTATCGCTTCCGAGTATAATTTACTCTGAAATTGTTTTCATTAATTTAATTTTTACTTGGAAGTGATGTTAGGTCATATTACATTTATTATTTTTAAGTCACTTTGATATTACCCTACTAAAACGCGTATGAACGGAGGGAGCACACTAGCGTCCAATCTATTTAGTTTTAGTAGGATAATATCTCGGTTTTATGGTTTTATAGGTTAGAACAAAACATTTAATATCTCCAGATGCCAGTTTGTGTCCCAAAATGAATGAAGTCATAAACTAAAGATATTTTAACGGTTAAAATTTATTTACATATTGATATTTCGAAAATCATTTTTGTACGTAGTATTTGCAAGAAACACTATCTGGGTTATTGATCTTTGGTTTATAGAAAATAGTTAATTTGAATCCTCGATACAGTAATTACCCGAAGTACTGTTTAGACTTTATCACTGCCATATAAGGAAATAACGTAAACACGTCTGATTCATATTACTTTTGGAATATGTAGTCTTATATCAATTTATTCTTATTTAATGTTTGTTATTGATATAGTTTGGTTTCATTGTGTCGAGTGCATTTTGTCACTCAGATTTTCTTTGAAATTCATTCAGATTATTTTTAATATAATACTATTTTGGGAGTTTAATGTTATGCGAGCATTAAAAAAAATTGTAATCAAGTACTGAAAATTATAAAAATTCTTTTTCACACAATTACTATCAAATTAACACATATCGGTTTTAACAATTATATTTGTCACGATATGAATGAAAACTAGTAAGTCTGTTTACGTTATACTTCAGTGTCGTTTTATATGATAGACAAAAAAACAAGGTTTGTGTGCATTTAAAAAATCCCAATGCATTTGAAGTGATTTGTATAATTTGTAGATGTTTGTATTTAGTGTAATTGTGATGCACAGAGATGTTGTATTAGCTAAGTCTATTAGTGCAAATCAAGTGCCTTATTGCAGCTGCCCTGTGATAATGCCTTAGGAATGTTATATTATAAAATTATTTGACTCGAACTAATGCAAGAGAAAACTTCCTGATTGATATCTCAAATGTGTATGTATATCTCAAAGATTTTTTTTTTATGAGAATTAAATAATTGTTGGAAATGACGAATTGTTTTTTTTTGTTTCCCAGACCTATTAAAATACGTTGGCGTTAGTTGGTAGTTTTAGACAATAATGTAATCGTAACAACGTTAATCTACTTTGATACTCGGTCTACCGGAATCCCGCCAGAATTGGCGCGCTTCTTTTTAATACTTCCGTTTGACATTGAGACAGAAGTCAAAGGGCCGAATGTGTATAGCGAAGTTCTAGTTTAGCGCCGCTACTCTGGCACGGTACCGATTTATTCTCTCCAGTAGAGTAAGGTTTGTAATAAAAAAAAAGATAGCTAACATATTTATTTGTCCTTTATAAATCAAGAAAACTCACATTTTTGCAAACAAAGTGAATGTAACATTTAGAAAGTATACTAAAATTCTAATCAAGAGGTGCGATGAAGAGTGCGACCGCGTTGAGTAGAGCGGTGTCGTAGTCGTAGTCTGCGGCGAGCGGCGCGCGCATCTGCCACAGCAGCGAGCCGCGCGCCGCGCACCCGTACACAGGCACCGCAACGCTGCGACCCGCGCCCGCCTCCGCCTCCGCCTCCGCCTCCACCTCCGCCTCCGCCTCCGCACTCTGCAACATATTTTTTATTAAAGCGTGCGCACATCTGAAACTATACTATCGCACAACTGGTTATGCGTTTGTCAATTGTTTCGTAGCCAAGTTAAGTTTAGTTGCACAACTAAACATCGAGTAGTGTGCGCACCTCCATATAAGCTCATAGGAATCAAAGCGAGACTAAGCAGTTGTGCGATAGTTTAGTCAAATATGTGCGTTCTTAGAATATACAACAACATAAAATTTGGAAGTACTATTCTTATTACATTTTTAGTTGTATTAACGTGTAAATGGTGTATGTGAGTACGTACGGGCACGTAGCGCAGCAACAGGGGCGGGGCGGGGCAGTGGGCGGGCGCGCGCGCACTCGCCGCACACAGCGCGCCGCGCCACTCGCACCCGCTCAGCCGCAGACCCTTCACTACTAGATACGGGATCTCTTCGCTTTCAATATCTGCGACAAAATAATCGAATTTTTATGGAGACGTTCACAAAAAATTGGTATTGTATAAAAGGATAAATAACTGACTGGTGCAGTCCCAGTGCGCGGTGAGTGTCAGTTGGTGCAGGGGGCGCGCTAGACGTGTCGCCGTGTGCGCGCGGAGAGCAGACAACACGCGCTCAGGACGCATCAACGTGCGCAGGTCTATCTCTGTAAGCGGCGTAAAACCAATATATCAATTTACAAAACAGTGCGAGCACTAATTAATACATTACTAACGATTTCGAATGACATGTATTTGCATACCTGTGGGCAAATAGTCAGCGGGGTAGTCTTGCAGGCGTTGGTATGCGGCCCGCGCGCGCATGCTCAGCCCGCGCAGGTAGGCGGCGGGCTCGGCCGGCCCCGCCCACTGCAGCTGCCACTCCTCCGGCACCTGTATGATGTTTTATGCAACGTTAAACTTTTTTTTTTAACGGTGACCAGAATAAATATGCATATAGAATATGAATATAATAATGGTGCAAGAGATGACCGTAAGCAGTGCGTGTGTCTGCGCGTGCGCTGGCGAGCGCGCGTGTGCGGCGAGTGCGCGGTGCACGCGGCGCACGGCGGCCGCCGCCTCGCGCGCCTCGCCCCCGCACACGCAGCCCCACCACCCCGCACCCTCCTGCAACACTTGCTGTTATACTATATTCAACATTCTTTGACCTTTCATTTCATAGACATTAATTTTGCGAGTCGATATTTAAATATGAAATTAGCAAGCACCTTTTCAGGCTGGTAGTCCGGTCTGAGGAGTGGGCAGCCCGACATAAGCTTCTTCCATAGCGCCAGCAGCGACTTGAGCGGAGTCACACCGTTATTCGTTTTAACGCTCACCGTACTTGTCAATTCTAACAAATACAATAAGATTATTGATAATAAATGATTACATATTAATATACATAAACGGCGGAAACTTATTTTTACACCTAATATCAATTATTATAATAATAATTTTGTATCCAGATCGTCGTGGATATATTTTGTTTCGTCAGAGTATGAAACGAGATTTACCTTTGAGGCCATTGATAATATTGTTAGCGGCGTTGGTCTCCCAGGCGACGCGGCAGTTGGCCGGCAGCCCCAGCAGCTGCGGCGGGTCGGGGCTCGGCCACGCCTCCAGCGCCGGTACATAGTCCTGGTACACATTTCAATACATTTGTATGTAGCAGAATAGAAAGTATTTGTTGTATAGGTTTGTCGTCTGTTTACTTGTAGTCGGTCGGTGTAGGGCAGCGGGTGCGGCGCGGCGGGCGGCGACCACTGCTGCGCCAGCGCGCGCTCCGCCAGGCAGACGCGCAGCAGTGCCGCCAGCACGCGCGCGTCCGCCGCCTGCGCCACGCGCGCGCCGTACAGCGCGCCGCACAGCGCGCGACCCGTCTGCAGCGCGCGCCGCTCGCCCGCCGCGCGCGCGCCCGCCGCGCACGCCCGCACCTCGCCCCACTCCCACGCGTACCACTCGCTCCATCCTGAACATTCACATAACTACTTTATGGGAAATTAAGTGATTAAGTGATAATTAAACGAAATAATTTACGCTATTAAAGATGCAAAGCAAAATCAATGTCTTATTTTTAACATGTTAACCATATATATGACCATATTATAAAGCGAATCACAAATATAAATTTATGTATTTGTGAACCTTGCGGTATGTACGCGCGCCGCTCCTGCGCCAGCGCGTGCAGCAGCGCGAGGCAGACGTGCAGGCGCACCAGCGCGCCCGCCGCGCTGTACGCGCCCCACGCGCTCAGCGTGCCCAGCATGTTGTGCTTCACGCCCTCCGGCGGCTGCAGCGCCACACAAGTACATGTTAAATAAACGTTCCGTTCCATACATCTATCATTTTATAAAAATTGAGAAGCAATATAAAATACTAACCTCAAGAACAACTGTAACGCAAAGGGAAGATATGTACGCTGGTATCTCGCGGTCTTCAGCTACCACCCACAGGCGAATATCGCTGTTACAATCTTCAATCTGTTGACAAAGAGATTGTTTATATACAGGCTGTTGCATGATACTGACATTCATAGTTATCAACGATCTTTAAAACGTTTTTGTTACCGGGCGTTGAGTGTACTCGATCAAGAACTGGTGTAAGTCGCGAGTGAAGGGCGAGGCGCCGACGACGAGCGCGAGCCAGCCGCCCGGCCCGCCCGCCCCGCACGCCGCCAGCGCGCTGCGCCACGCCGCCGACCCCTCCGACACGTCCACCTTCACGTGTTCATATCGAGTTTATTACATCAAACAATAAATTATTTACAGAGATCCAAAGTAAAATAATGTTTTCTTTATGTTACCTGGATGAGTTTGTGTGCGTGCGCAGCGAGCACGTCAATGGCGTGCGCGGCCAGCAGCAGCGCGGGGCGGGCGCGCGCCCAGCCCGCCGCCACGCCCACCACGTCGCCGCGGCTCATCACACCCACACCTAACGGCAGTTGTTAATTAATGACAATAGCAAATACCTACCTTTTCATTAAGTAACTCCCATATTAAGATAAGGAGCATAAAAATACAAACCTTAAGGGATGTACTATACCTAAAATGTCATCGACGACGTCGACAATGGCTCGGTAGAGGGCGTCGGGGCGCAGCACGCTGACGACGGCCGCGCGCTCCGCCGCGCTCAGCTGCAGCCGCCGCAGCGCGCTCGCCTCGCCGCCAGCATACCACTCCGCCCACATCGCTTCATTGTCTAAACACATCTTCGTGAATAGATCTTCGTTGTTGACCTACAACAATCAAAGAAAAAAGCATTAAAGCAGTTATCATTATTTAAGGCATTAATGTAAAAAAAAATTACCTTCAGTTGAGCCAACTTCTTAACATGCTCTTCAGGTACCCACGGGTATTTATTTTTGATCTCGTTAACAGTATTCTGGTCCTCCAATATATTCAAATTCCCAATTAACACATTCCACAACTGTAATATTAATTTATGTTTTTGTTTAATCACAAATATCTATTTTAGTATTTTATATAATACATCTACTTCTAAATAGTTATAAAACTTACATTATCCGGCAGCAGATCGTCGTACACCGCCTTCAATATATGTAGAACTACAATGTATTTGTCATTTTTGTGCAAACTCAACAACACTCTTTCCACGATGCGCCGCGTCAGGTATTTTATTATCTCATCGGTTTTAACATCGTTCATATTCTAGAAAGGAACATACTCTTTAGTTCCTCAACTATCATATCAGTTAAATCGCAATAGAGTAAACTAAACTTACATTCAATTTAACAACAAAATATAAATTAAACTAGGACAAATGATTTGATTAGAAGTACATGAGTTCCAGCAGCGTTGTGCAGGGCGTCGACAAAGCCGTGGTGTACGGTGTGCGGGGGCAGCGCGAGCAGCGGGCGGCGCGCGGCGAGCCGCTGCAGCGCGAGCGCGAGGGGCGCGGCGCGCGCGGCGGCGGGGCGGAGCGCGAGTCGCGCGGCGGCGCACTCCGCTTGGAGCGCGCGCGCTGCCGCCAGCGCAGACTGTATGGTGGCGGCGGTCGCGCGCGTCTTCTCCAGCGACGACAGCAGGTTAGCGTCGTGCAGGATGTTACCGTTCTTCGATAGCTCTTTCAGTAGGTTTTCCTTAACAAATTAGGTGAAAATGTAAGGGTATATATAATGCTTTATAAAAATTAAGTTTTAATATTATTTTAGTATCTTTTTTTTTAAAAACAATTTCGCTGTTCAGAGTAAATGTGTTATGAAATAATTACCTGTAATTCATACTGTTGCTTTTGTAAAGCGGCTTTCTTCGTTTTGATCTCTTTAGTTTTTTCATTGACTTCGGGGTTTTGTTGTTGCAGCGCATAATGAACTAGTTGATCTGGAAAGTGAAATGTAAAGACATAAAAATTCAATCAAGCAAATACCGCTTTTGTAATAAATAAGTGTACCAGTGAGTGCGTGTAGCGTGGCGGCGCAGAGCAGCGGGGAGAGCGCGTGCGGGGCGTGCGGGGCGTGCGGGGCGCACGGCGCGCGGCTCAGCAGCAGCCAGGGGCGGCGCGCGGGCACGCGGGGCACGTCCTGCGCCTCCACCTCCGTTATCACCAGGATGCGGTTCAGGCTGCAACCACAATGAACTACTATAAATAATGAAGTAAACTAGTGACTAAATACAAAAAACCGTGAAGGTAATTTGATGTAATTTTTCTAATGCACGGTTCACACTTTGTCAGTACGGTTGAGTCAGTAGCGCTCAATAACTGGATTGGCAATCAACTGACACTAGTGCGTCCTTACATTCTATGACTGGCCGTTGCAACTGTGCAACTGTACCGGCCAAGTGTGAACCAGGCATAAAGTTCATAATATTAGTATTGAGTCAGATATATTTATAAAAATTACTGGCTTGTTAAAAACTCAGTGGGATAAAAGAATTGTATATTGGTAACTGTTGGTACTGTGTAGGAGTACTGACCGAGTCGCGTACTGCACGGCGGTGGGCAGCCTGTCGCTGTGGCGCGGCACGAAGTCGCAGGGCGTGCCGGCGAGCGCGCGTCGCAGCCACGCCTCCATCTCGCCCTCGGGGTCCAGCACCAGCGGCGTCAACCCACATTTGTTCACTTCTAGAGCCTGTCAGTAAAATATTTACAATTAGTATTATATCTCTAGGTGATTAAGTCAGAGTTGAAATGACTCCATGGAAAGTTTTATGAAGATGAAAGTCCAATGTACGAGACTGTGAGACCATCTTAAAATCTTTAATTTACCTGGTCTATAAGAACAGCGTTTTTTAACGCAGTTTGATCAATCGGAAGACCTTCGGCTTCCCATCGCAATTGCTTCTCCGCTGACGCCAGGAAGTTGATCACAGAGAACGATTCGTCATCGAATCCAAGTGAAGCGCTCCATTTTTTTATGTATTCCCTGAAAAATGAATAAGGCTAGCACTTTAAACCGAGATAATTTATCCCAATACAGATTAAGGATATTAGCTAACCTGGCCTGCGGCTCCGTCAAGTCCGGCAGGTATACTACGTATGCGGCAGCCAGCAGCGAGCGCACGCTTACGTCCACTAGCTCCTTTGATATGTTCCGAAGCTGAGAGTGATAGAAATGTAAATGGATTAATATTAATACACAAAAAAAACTTGTCAAATTGAAAAGTAAGCCCTGGAAACAATGACATTTAAGAAACATTAGACAAGTCATAGTAAACGACATTTTTTCCACCGGTAACTTCTTTGAATGGTACTATGTTAAGTTGTCAAGTTTAGTATGCCACCTCATGTCCTTGTATTGACATGTTACAAAACATTTTACACTGTCAAAATAAAACATTGTTAGGAAATAGTAGGAAACGGAAGGAAAAGTGGGGGGTAGTTTTATATAAAACACTTGCAAGCAGTGGCGCAGCTCATTCTGGCATTCTGGCAGTCGTCAGTCGTTCTCAGTCGTTCATAGTAGTCGCGCTTAATCAGTCGCTAAGGAGCTCAGTCGCTCGATACATTTCTAGTCGTCACCACGAAACGTTCGATATCTTTACTTAATAGCCTTTGTATTTGTTTTAAAGTACTTAACAAGTTAGTTAATATGGCCGACCATCTATATTTTTTTTAAATCATTTGGAATCGAAATATCTAAAAATATAATATAAACATTAAAAAAATTATTGATACCCATTGACAATTAATTTAAATACAATTAATTATATTAACATGTGGTTTTTAGTGAAAATCATGTGAAAAATGTCTCAAATGAAGTGGCAACTATGCTTCCTCTTTATATTTTTTAATCTTCTTTGCCTGGAAGACAAAGAAGAGAAGATTAGGTAAATTTAAGTGTGCTCACATCGAGTTCCCAGGCGTCGTACTCGTTGGCCAGCTGGTCCAGCAGGTTCTGTGCGGTGAGCAGCGTTTTCTTGGCCTCGTGCAGCTTGTGCTCGAGCGCGGCGGCGTCGCGGCTGTGCTGGCCCAGCTGCGCCTGCAGCGCCGCCACGCGCTCCTCCACCGTGCTCAGCCCGCTCGACAACGCAGACATCTCCGCCTCCGCTTCTTGCAGGTTTCTGTATAAAACATTTACGTTGTTGATTAAGAATATAGGGTTTACCTTATCATTTTACAAGCATTCAAATAAAATCCCAAAAATTGTGATATCCACGTTTATCTGTTAATCTATACTTAATATAACAAAGCGTAAACACACCCTACTTAGTTACGTATGTCAGAAATCACAGCATATTTTTGAATATATCATTTTTAATAGAAAGCCCTACTCTTACGACACGCTGTAGGCTATATATTATCACGCTATTAAACTTGGGTGGTAAATAATTTGAAAAACCGTCATGCGGGAAAGTGAAAAAAAACAACAAATCTGTTAACAGCAGCAAAGAAGCAAGTTTGCCATTCTTACTCATACAACTCTGACAACGTCAAGAGCTTTCATTGTCATTGAAGCATTTGAATTTTGACATTTGCTATTAAAAATTTTACGAAATGAAAACAATAAAATAAAGTTTTCATAATTTCATGCGGATAAACCCGCCCTGGAACAACTAGTGTGTTCATATAGGTAATGTATGTACGTACTTGTGCAGCTGCGCCTGCTGCAGCTGCAGCGGCGTGACGCGCGCGAGTGCGGCGGCGTAGTCGAGGTTGGCGCGCACCCAGGCGGCGAGCGGCGCGCACGCCGCACTGGCCCGCCGCGCCGCCGCCGGCTCGAAGGACGCGCCGCGCCGCTGCACCAGCTGCCGCACCGCCTGCAGCGCCGCCGCGCTCACCTGCCGCGCGTCCAGGCATCTGCTCACACATACATGATAAAAACTTTTACAATATCCGTAAATAGCACGATCTCGATCCATTCACAACTAGTGTGCCCAAAGAAGAGGGCGCTTAGCTCTTGCCTTTTATATTTAAAACATAAACTGTCACTGTTATTGTTATCACTTATCTATCTATTGTTGCCTATTATATACTACCTATTATATATTATGTAGCTGCAGTACTAGTCGTTAGTCTCTTACAAAACTGCTACAAGCGAAGACTTTTCATTGGCTCGCAATCCAAGTTTATAGTTACTTACGTCAAATTACGCTGTAAGTCCTCCATATATCTTAAATAAATAAATGATCTAGTTTCCTATTTTTTTCGAACTTACTAAATTATAAATATTTAAGTTTAGTAAGCACTATTAATGGGTCAAGATAAAATAAAACATTAACCACCTTATGTCCTCCTTGACGCCCCGCTTGGACAGGAAGGTTTTCATGGAATGCCAGGAGGTGTCAGCGATGCCCATGAGGCGCAGCACGCCCTCCAGCACGTCGCGCACCACGTCCGGCGGCGCGCGCAGCGACCGCACCTAACGGAACAAGCACGGCTCTTAATTATAGCTAACATCTGTTTCTTTATCTCAAATACCTTTGAAAAATTTAGTCTCCAAGTAAACTCTGACGAACTTATGATTTCAATATTTACCTCGCTGAGAGCCTCCGGCCGTATATCCCCGACGGCCGCCTGCGCCGCTTTGATCACCGGCTCCACCGATGCCAACTCTGCTTCAATTTCCTTTTTTCTATAAAGACACATAATTTTAAAATCTTTTCTTCTCATAAAATAAGCGTAGATTGTGTAAATTCGTATAACGCACCTTATCTGCAGCTTCTCATTCTCAATCTCGATGTTCTTCTTGAGAGCATGCATCTCCTCCTTCTTGTGCGTGTTGGCGCGCACGGTGGCGCCGATCTGGTCGAGGGCGTGGTTGGCGGCCGCCTGCTTCTCCGACAGCTCCGTCTCCTGCTGGCCCGCCTGCTGCTGCAGCGCGCACACCTCGCCCCGCGCGCGCCGCAGCGCCTCCACACCGCACTATAAACACACCAGATAAATCCTCTACTTGTGTGTGCTTTGAAGAACCCTTTCAATGTATTTCTATTAGAAAAACTGAGATAACGATATCCATTTTTATGGGTAGGCCTTTAGAAAGTAAACTTCGCGTGGTGGCATCCATCGGTACGCGATACGATAATTCAAGAGAAGAGTGCATCCAAAATTAAATAAATATATTCTGACCGATAACATGGTTTTCCTCTGTATAAGTTCGGTCTTCTTCTTACTGAGTATGAAGTAGTAGGATTTGACAAAGTTGACGTATCTCAGGGGCGCTCGCAGCCACCCCGCCTCAATACTGTTGTAGATACTAACAAAGCCGTCTATGGGAACACTGTCTATATCTTCTTTTGTAACTTCTGATACGTTTTCTTTTAATAACCTGCAATTATCAATGACATTTTATTAAGTGACTGTGTCCCTTATATCAAAGGTATTCGTAATGGATCTTACATCTATGAATATATGAAATTAAAAGGTAGATTTAAGTGCATCGAATACTAAATACATACATACGTTAAAAATAATTTTACAACATATATGACAATTTTTTATATATATTGAGAACGAATGCGTGCGTATTGTTTGCTACAATGACGTAATAACATAATGTGCTTTGCAATGCCACACAAAGTGCTTCTGAGTTTAATTCGATACCTCTGTATTATTAATACGGGCATTTGCCGTAAAGTTTCCGCCGACCAACGTTCAAGCCACACAATGTTACTGTCGTTGTATAGGAACGGATATTTCTCAAACAACTCTGGTAAGTTCTCTTGGTCTTTGTTTAGCAGAATCACAATGGCTAAATGTTGCTTTATATCTGAAATTACGTTTTAAATATCAAGTTCAACTACAGTTACCTATTGTTAAAGTTTCACATCTTTTCGATGCAAAACAAAACAAGTCATCGAGTGCCGAGTCGAGAATGCCTCAAGAAAATGTCTTAAGAAATCAACCATTGTTGTATGTATTGAAGAGATTTATTTTATGAGTAAGTAGTTCTTACTGTGTAGCTGTTGAGCGTGTTGAGAGGCGGGCGCCGGCGCGAGGTGCGCGGGCAGGGCGTGCAGCGAGGCCGCGCGGCGCAGCGCCTCCAGGCACGCCAGCGCGTCGCCGTCCACCACGCACTCCTCCACCAACACTATAGTACGTGTGCACTCCCCTGCTGAGGCGAGCGCCTGGGGAACGATGATATATTTCTGATAGAATACAACTTTTTTAACCGACTTCAAATAGGCGGAGTTTCTTTGTATGTATCGCTTACTATAATATTATAAAGAGGAAAGATTTGTATTTTTGTATGTATTGAAATAACTCAAAAGCAACTGGGACGATTTTAACAATTCTCTTCATCATCAAAAAGGTACGTTATCAGTGAGCAACATACTCTTTTTTTATTATTTTTAATTTCGCGCTGACGAAGTCACCGATAAGTTACAAATGAACACTGACATTATTCTATAGTCCAAATTGATTTTAATAATGAAATAGATTCTAGTACGTGACAAAGATTTTTGATAGAAATATACATACGTTTTTGAATGTAGTGGCGAATTGTTTGTGTTGTTGCACGGTGTAGAGCGCGGCGGGCAGCGCGGCGGCCAGCAGCGCCGCGGCCGCGCGCCGCCCGCACCCCGCCCCGCCCACACACACGGACACGCCGCCGTTCGACTGAAACAAATCGTATATACAATTATTACAGAACTTATCATACACTACAATCTGCTAACCGGGCTTTTAGTATATAATACTCACAGCTCTAGCTATAACGGGGCACAGGGTGGCCAGCTCTACACATGCTTCGATACCACTTTCAGTAAATACATTGTCGTCACTTTCTGTCACTGTGAACAAAACCCTTGGCATTATTTACTTAATAAATGATGATAAATAAATATCGAGTCAATATACTTACAACATTGATTTATTAGTTTCTGCGTATCCTGATACCACACGTCATATTCGATCGCCTCTAAGTACACGCCGTCACTGCGTACTCGCGGTTTAAAGAATAACCTATCATTGTCACTATTTTTTAGATAACGTTTGAATATAACGTTATATTCCGCCTTCTCCTCATCGGAGACTAGTCTATTTTTAAATATCAAGTCCGCTTCTGCTTTTATCGCCTACAAGTTAATTAAAAAGATTAACTAAATAGATATAGATATGAATATGGTAAGTGTAACTGTAATAACACGTACCACATGTAATTCAGCGAGAGTGGAGGCTGCGTACCATCTGACACCTTCACACCATTTCTTCAAGTGAGACGCGTTCCATTTATAATGCGGTCGAGCAGTAAATGTCTCAGTTACCTACAAATTTTACCATAAATGTTTAAGCTGAACATAGTGTGACGTTATACGACCAGGAAGTTATTCTTTACCTCCTTGTACATCGCCAACATATTCTCAATCAACTGGGACACTTCACGTTCGGATATGGCTTTGGATATATTTTCCATTATAGTCTTTCTCGATAATTCGGCAAGTTCTTCTTCGTCAGGCTCACTATAAAAGATAAGAAACAAAAATATTACAAATCTGACTTCAACATTTTTGTTATTAAAATATCCTTCAAGGATCCTATCTTATCCAAATGTTCATTAACTTTTATATTCTCTTACGTGAAGACGATCGTTTGTAGTTGAGCGACGAGGCGCGGCGCGAGGGCGGCGGCGGCGGCGGCGGCGGCGGCGCTGCTGTCGGCCGTGGCCACGAGCTGCGCCTGCGCCGTGCGGCTCCACTGCGCGCCGCCCTCGCCCGCCGACCAGAACCCGCCCTGCTGCACCAACTGCAACACAACGTAGCACGCACTATTATACTCATACAGTTGAAAACCCATATTTTAGAATTGAGATTGATACTAAACTGTATAAATCAGCTGGTACCAAAGAGATTAAAATATATATATATATATATAGTGGGCATATTTTCACATTACCTCATCAACACTAACATGTCAATAAAATAATTTGCCAATAGATGTCATTAAATAACATTTAAATGGTTATATTTTATATTTAAGCACTGTTTAGTTTATTTTATGGGGTTTATAATTTTGTAAAAGGTTTTATTAGATGTCAATATAAGGACAAGAGGTGGCACTAAAATTGGCAACTGAAATAGTACCTTTCAGAGAAAATACCAGTGAAATTTTTTTGTTTACTATGTCTATATATTTTTTAAATGTCTTTGGTTTAAATTAAACTCCATGAAAGTAAAGAAGTACCTGCAGTAGGAACGCGTGCAGGGCGCAGGAGCCCCAGGCGTCGGGGCGCGCGCGGTGCAGCCCGCGCACCAGCAGCGTCACGCGGCCCCGCTCGCCCCCGCCCCCGCCCCCGCCCCCGCCCTGCCCGCCACATCGCACCACGTTGCTCTGCAAAACAACACCGGTATAGTTAATAACAGAAGTATTAGTAATGTTATACGTACTAACTTAAATTAACTTACCCTTCTCAATTCTGCAATAACATCAGCCGGCTCCATAATAGGTGTACAATCTATAGTTACGACTGTCGAATTAGACTCTTTCAAAATATATTCGGCCAAGATACTGAAAGTAAGATTTAAGTGTTAATACAATAATAGTTTAAATAACTGCGGAGTTGCCAGTAATTAAAGAAGGCGATTAGTAAACATTAAAAACGAAAAAAAGAAAAAAATATCGCTTATTTGTAATTTAAGTTACTTTTTAGCGCATGCGTGTGGTCCTATGAGCAGGGTGTGCGCCCGCTGTGCCAGCGCGGCGCGCAGCACGACGTCGCAGTGCGCGAGGCGCGGCGACACGTACAGCGCGTCCGCCCACTGCCCGCCCGGGGCACGCGGCGCCGCGCACTCCATACATGATATCTAAAAATACATAAAAATGTAATATAGACAAACATATTAAACATGTATAAGCATTGACAATTATTTACAGAAACCAAATCAAATATTCACACATAGAGCGTAGGAAACTATGAGATTAAAAATTCGACCACACATACCGCTGTGTAAAAGCTGTCGAGAGCACTCTCCTTTATAATGCCTAAAACGCTTCGATGTATTGCCAAGTAGACTAATTCTTCTGGAGATATACCAACGTTGTTGGTTGCGTCGTTGTCCACTACGTATTCGAATTGAGTTAATATTTGCTTCACCTGAAATGAAATGCCCATTAAAAAAAAATATGTGATATTTAATTTTAAACTACACAGTTGTATATAAATGTACGTTTTATACATAAAAAAGGCGATATAAATTTGACATACCATAGTAACTGTGTATAGCTTCATAGTGACATCAGATTTGTGTGTGTCGAACCAGTCGATGCATTTCTTAGTCGTTTGATGCAATATCGGTAATGCTAAATTCGCCAACTCAGATTCGAATTCCGCTTTACGCAGCCAACTTTCCAACACTTCGTCTGCACAGCTACGCTCTTCACTATACAGATACAGTTACACAGCTTTATTAAAAACACACACACTATTCTATCTATATTTTAATTACATAGTCTCTCAACAATTTATTTAGTTATAATTCTAGTATTTTAAAAACTATTTAACTATGCCGTAGTCTTTGACTTCAAAATTTAAACAAAAAATTGGGACACATCTGAGCGCACTACCTATCCGATTAAAAAATAATTTTTCTAAATCGGTCTACCAGGGGCGGAGTGACGCCGTAACACACATAAAAAAAAACTTACAGACGAATTCAGTACCTCCTTCTTTTGGGAAGTCGGTGAAAAATTATAATTGAGTTATTTACAATAGTAATCAATTTATATAGCGATATGATTACAATGATTCACCAGAAAATAATTATACTTGAATTTGTAATTTTAAAAGTGTTGAACAGAAAGCGGCCATACCTCAGCAGTACGATCCCGAGCCTGGAGACGGTGGCGGGCGAGGCGTGGTGCAGCGCGTGCGTCTCGAAGAGGAAGTGCGCGCCCCGCGGCAGCAGCACGCGCGCGCCCGACGGCAGCGTCAGCAGCCGGTTGTCGTCCAGCACCGAGTTCAGCGCCTCCACCCACTCCGGCTCCACGTCGCCGTCGCACACCGCCCACGACCACATCTCTGCACACAACTACCACTCAGTATCCATTTATAATGCTGAGCAGACGTTAGTAGTCTTACTAATCTTACTAATGTTATAAATACGAAATTTTAGATCATAGTCTGGAAAAACACACAGGCGTCCACGCGGACGGAGTCGCGGGCGAAAGCTAGTCTATACTAATATTATAAAGAGGAAAGATTTGTATGTATTGAAATAACTCAAAAATTACTGGTGCGATTACAAAAATTCTTTCACCAATAAATAGCTACGTTATCACTGAGTAACATAGGCTACGTTTATTATTTATTTTTAATTCCGCGTGAATGAATTCGCTGTCAGAAGGTAGTAATGATATATGAGGCGTGTAGTGACCGTGCGGCTGCGCGGCGAGCTGCAGCGCGACGGTGGAGATGACGCCGTCGGTCCACTGGCGCGTGTCGGGGTCGATGTGGCCCAGCAGCCAGCGCCGGCTCATCGCCTTCGGGTACAGCACGTACTCCGCCACGTTCTGCCCGCGCTGAGACAACGCCTGCAATACGTCTTCATTATTTATCTTATTTAATACTTTTTGCATAAGTATTACAATACGTATACTAAAACTAAACTACTACCAGATTTGCGCATTTGTTACCGTAAATATCAATCATTATATCACCTGTATAATAATGTTTTTATCTGCTTGAATCGTTTAAGCTTACCGTCTTAAGTATTCTTCTGATGGTCGATTTCCCGGAGCCCGGCGGTCCGACGATCGCCACGCCCGTACGTTGCTGCAGCTGTTCGTACAACTCCATACACTTTTGTATCTGGAAGTTAATAGACTCGTAGGTTTTAAAACTAGCTATAAGAAAAGAACGCTATAAGAAAATCTTGAAATTCACAATATTAATTTTTATTTAATTTATGACATTTATGTACGTACAAACCATAAAGTAATTTATTATTATTTTACCTGATCTTTGTTATATATTAATCCAAGATCTCGTACAGCGGAGTGTAATGCTTCAACTATTGGATCAACAGTTTTCTCCTCTTCCGGAACGCCGGCGAACACCAAAGACAAAATGTTTTCAAATCTAAAAGAACCAAGAAGTAATTAATATAGGTCCACATTAAAGATGAAAGAAACGTATTTTTTTAAATATTTTGGGTCACCTTTGTGCATCATAGCTGGTGAGTTTGGAGACATTGTTAAGTCTCAACAGGCGGCGCAGTGCGGCGCGCTGGCGGGGCTCGGGGGCGTGGCACAGCGGGCCCAGCGCGGCGCCGCAGCTGCCCACCGCCGCCTTCAGCGCGCGCAGGCCCCAGTCGTAGTGCCGCTGCCCGCTCAGCAACATGCTGGAACACAACAAAGAGCAATAAATAAACTTTCTTCTAGACAAAAACGGCACCACGATGGATAGTTTTTGAAGACATAAGATACATAATGTGAACGCGTAGAACCTGTACCGATTACCAACAACGTTCTTTTGCAAGATCTCGACTTGAATTGATCTCCTTGTCCTACTACTGTCTCAACTTTCTAGTATTGATGCTGATATCTATGCTGATTGTTTAATAGTTTGATGTGTACCTGGCCATAGTAAAGACGTCGTGCAAGTCCTGTGCCCGAGCACGGGGATCTGCGAGGCAGTGCGCGGCGAGCAGCGGCGCGGCGAGGTGGTCCCCGCGCGGCTGCGCCATGCTGACAGGGCGCAGCACGCGGCTCAGCGCCGCCGGCAGCGCGCGCCGCCCGCCGTAGCCACGCCCACTCGGGTTCATAGTCGCCGCCACGCCGCACCACGACGACACCTTCACCTGATGAACAGTAATACACGTTACCATTAAACGTGCTTAGATATTACTGTCTGAATTAATATAAAGGCCTTATTGATAAGACAAAGTTTTATTATTTTTATACTGATAAACGGACACATAGTTCATTAGGTAAGCGGTCATTGCAATAAACGATACGTCTGTATACAAACATGTAAACATGCAGATCTTTTTAAATAAATGAGTCACTTCATGCAGCTTTGCACTTACGTGTTTTCCATTGAGCAGTGCGCGTGTGTCGTCGTCGGTTGTGCACTGCATGGCGGCCAGCAGCGAAGTGAGCTGGTGCGACACGGCGGCCAGCGTGTCGCACGACAAGCGGTTGAACTCGTCAAAGCAGCCCCACGCGCCGGACAGCGCCAGCCCCGTTAATAGCCGACCCATACATTCCGCATCCATCGCCTTTTGACATATATCGTATTTATTAGAAGAAGGATTTATTTTCAAATATAATGGTGAAATCGTTGTTTTTATAATTATTTACCTCATCACAATTGAATACGAGCACAAGGCGTCCCACGAGGCCCCCAAGCGCCTTCACGGATTCTGTTTTGCCAGTCCCGGCCGGCCCGAAAGGATTGCCCATAGAGCCAAAATATGATGCCTAAAATAAAAATGTAGATGACAATATATTTTTTTATTATACATCAATAATAAATTTTAAACATAAACATACACAAATTTCCTGAATTGCGTTTAGTTTACCTGTGTTAATATTAAAAAGCACTCGTCAGCAAGTTGAGTGCGCACGAACTGGCCAGTGTTTACGCCGAGGTACTCGTACGAGTATGATATTTTAGCCAGGCCCATTTCAGCAATTATTTCTTTCGTATCTCGTAGGTAAAATCTGAAAATTGTAACAAATCCTAAATGTATGGAAATCGTTATAAAGTGCCTTGTATCTAGGAATTATGTTACAGCAGACGTAGACGTAGACATAATAAGTGCCTTACAACATTGTATTCATGATAGTTGCAATGCTGTATGCTTGGCTATTGTATTACTGAGTAAACATTATTCACAGTCAGACATTGGTCTGGACTCTTATCTATTGTCAACCTTTCTTTCTTGCAAACGGATTTATAGTACCGCTGTGAACGAAAAATTTAAACTAAGTTGTTAGCATTTTTTTAATAATATTTGAAGTACCTGAGTTGTTTCTGCCAGAGCCAATCACTTGTGGAAGTTATATTATTGTCTATGAGAGTCCGCACTACGGATATGTAGTGTGTGCACTGCAGTATCACAGCTTGTCGCTTCTCTTTCTCACTCTCATCTTCGATCTCCGCTGCTGCATATGACGCGTTCTCTTTTTCTACACTCGTCATCAATTTGCGCAATTCCTTAGTAGTGATTGCCTTTTCTGCTTGTTCAGTGAAACGAATGTTCTGCACTAAACAAAGTATTTGCGTCGGCAAAGAGAATGGATCCTGTGCGTGAGTACTGCCGGTCACTAAGCACTTTAGTGTCAAGTTCTTAAGTGACGAACGAATCTCGTTTTCTAGATTTTTTAACCATACCTGTGAGACATAAATTGTGTACATATAATATTACTACAATACTACTGCAACAAGTGAAGTATTGTAGCCTCGTTTGATACCAGACCTTTGTTTTTTAACAGACTTACTTCAACAGGAGAGTCTATATCGACTGGATGTTCTAGTTGGAAGGTTTCTCCGTAGTGGCTGCACAGTGCAGTGATAGACAACCCAGAAGGTCCCACTTTGACGCCGGTTATACCAGGGAATAGCTTTTTGAGGTGCGACTGCATGACGGTCTCCCTACCCTCAGCACCGGCCCTAGCCTGGCCTAGCAACTCCAGTAAATCATCGTCACTTAAAAAATATAGTCTGGGGAATACCGATCGTTTCTCCTGTAAAGGTACAAAATGTTGGTATCTTATTTCGGTACTAATTTCAAAATGATTGGAGTTTCAGGATTTTTATTCTTATCAAAAATTACACGATAAATCGGTCTTAAGTGTTGTAATGATCTAACTTCTTAGTAAAATTGAATTTGTCTTAGTAAAAGTAGGATGTAGTTTTTTACCATTAAGTAAAGACGCGGAAACGAGCAATCGTTTAACTCTTTGTTTAAAATAAAAATAAATATATATTAAATAAGGATGCTCACATCAATATATTGGTTTAAAGCTGACTGACAAGCGTTTAGTTGTTCTGATATGGAGTCTAACGTGGGTTGCAGCCTCGCGGACTGCAGTAAGGCGGATAGCCGCGGATCGGAGTCTAGTATTCTCGACACCTGGCGAAAGCCCTGGTCAACCTTTCGGAATCTCGCACCCAACTCTCCGTCATCATTACTCAGGATCGGTTCTAAGTATAACCATCTGGAATTACAAATTAAATACAATTTTGAACATGGCTTTTATTCCGAACACAAACTGGATAATCCCTGATTTTAGATTTCTTTTCAAAATTCAGAAGGAATGTGTCTTTAAGGAAAGTACAAATTTCAAATGTTCGTCCTTTCATTTATTCCAAGGATAGAAGTATTGTGATTACTAATTGCCAATTATAAAAACTTGTACTATGGTTTAAGTCTTGAAATAGTACGCCATTCTATTACGCCTCCCCTCCTCCGTATATTGTTTTTACCCTTTATTCAAATTTTACTGCCCCAGTAGCTAGTTGTTTTTGATGTGGAGCTATGTTTGAAGCTAAGGCGAACAAAAAAAAATTAATGACAAACAAGTTTAAAAACTTAATTCATTTATTTATGTGTAAGTCATTTTAACATTTCACATTTAATTATTCTGCAAAAACTGAGTATTTTTAGTAGAGTGCATGTTAGCAAATCCATCATTAGGTCATCGTTAATCATGATAATTGCTCCTCACGCAATCTGCTCCAATTTAGTGGAAACAAAACGAATCAAATTGTAAAAAATTACTACTTTCATTATCATGACAACGTTTTTGTAAAATCCTTTGTGTTTTGATTAGGTCCAGCTTTAAAGTCTTCAAAATCATTTACCTAGCTTCAACAATTTAATAATTTTATCAAGTTTAAAAATAACAAGATGAATGACATTTTTTTACAATTTAAATACTATAGTAGTAAGATTTATTTATAGAAGGCATAAGAATGAAATAAAACACTAGTATTAGTTGGACAACTTTAATTATAAACTACAATTAAGTATAAATGCCTCGTACATCGTTACTGCTGACAAAATGTATCAAAAACAAAACATCTATTACAAATACAAGTAAAATGTTAATAGTTACACTAGGGCAAGATGATAAATTATTTTTACAAAATCAATAAAAAGAGTTATAAATGCAAGGTATATCTAATCGCTTATACATAGACTGAAATTTTCTTAATAATATTACGTGACATTATCTATTATCTTAAGACTTAATAGTTAATACAACTCTCTACAATAACTATATGTAATTCTTTGGAATAAGTTCGATCGGAAGCAGTCTAACACTTAAATAAGTAGGAAATATTAAACGTTTCCTGGATAAGGTTTCAGAATCAGAACTATTTGTTTTAGTATTGATACAAAGACAGGGTTTCAAATTACAATCACATTTGTTTAAACTAAGTACATCTTTACATACTTCTGACATTTGAACATTAATCTCAAGTTCGTGTTACATACTGTATGAAATAATTAAAACCAAAAAAATATATTACTAGTATTATGTAGTGTAAATCAAATATAAAATTATTTTAAATCAAACATGAATATTTAAGTAAATCTCTTTTTAAGTATTACATTTTGCCAAACATAAAAAAACGTAGCGGGTTCAAAATAACATGGCACACAAAATCACCACAAATGTCTTCTTGTTATGTCGTGCAAGATCTGTAGTAGTCAGACCGCTTTGTGATTTCGGATAAGTAATAATTCATTTGAGTATTAAGGTCACCAATTTCTTTCTCTAGTGTATTAAGTTGTTCATTATGATCATTATACAATTCTTCCATATTGGTCAACAGTTTTAATTGCATTTGAGTGTCACTGGCAAGTTTTGTTGCACGGTTTAGCAACAGTTGGGCTTGTTCTCGAGAGTTTAATGTTTGGTTCGCGCGTTCGGCAAGCGACATATTCGTCTGCTTAAAGTTTTGTCTAAGCTCTCTAGCCTTTTGTTCGGCTCCCTCGGCTCTATTAACAACGTCGTTAGCCTCTTGTTTAACTTGTTCTGCATCACTTTCAATTTTTAAATTATCTTTTTGCAAATCTGATAGTCGCAAACGTAGTTTTTCAACCTCCTCCATAGTTTCCTTCGCTTTATTCTGTGCTTGTTCGGTTTCCGATGCAATAGGTATTAAATCACTCTTAGCTGCTTCGATATCATTATTTGCTTTGTCAATTGCATTTTCTGCAGCATCTTGCGCGGCTTGAGCCTCATCTAAAGCTTCTAAAACTTTATTGGCCATTCCAAGAGTCAAATTAGCTTCATTACTAACTGCAGTCGCGTTTGTTTTTAGAGATTTCGCCCTTTCTAAGTCAGGTTTTGTTTCCGTTATAATATTCTCAATGTTTGTAAGCTGCGAAACAGTAGAATTAATTCTTTGCGATAGTTCTGTTATTTCTTTTGGTTCAATTCGAATAGATAAGTTCAAGATGTCGTTGGCCAAAGTCCTTACATCTACTGGAGTATTAGAAGTGTTCGATAAAAATTCTTTCAATTCTGTTGTTAATTCCTGGCTTTCATTGGTTACCCTTTCTGCAGATATCTTAAAATCTTTAGCTTCGTCTAGTAAACTTTTCGCTCGGGAACGTACTGCAATGGTATCTTGTTTCGCTTGAGAAATCGATCTAAATAGATCCTCTGCATTAAGTTCGTGATCTTTTATTCTGTATTCGGTTTTGTTTGCAAAATCTAATGCTTGTTCCGCTTTTGTTATAGCACCTTGGTCGCACGATATTCCACCACATTTTCCACAACCTGCACCACCACAGATATCACAAGTATCACTTTCTTGTCCACACATTTTTTCATTTATTTTTGGTATCTGCGACTCCAAATTCGACAGTTGTTCTTGCAAATCATTCAGTTTTTTATCGTTTTCGCTTTGAGTGTTATTAAAATTCAAGTACTGTAGTTCTATTAATCTGTCGGTATTTTTAAGTTGACGATCCGTATCAGCAATAACCGTTTGGACGTTTTCAGCGTTGTCCGCCGCTTTAGATGCTCTTTGTTTAGCTTCACGAGTTAAATTAAGAGCGCCTTCTAAATTGGCTTCTTGTAACTTGGTTGCATTGTTACCTAAGTCAAGTGTCTTTGTTTTTAATTTTTCAATACTCAATCTTAATCCGTCTAGTGTTACATTACCCAAATTAATTTTGGATGTTATGTCATTAAGATTATCATTACTCTCTTTAACTTTTTTGTCTGCTTGAGCCAACTGATTCTGTAAGCTTGTAATATTTGACAACAAATCTTTTACCGTACTCTGACCTTGCTTGGCACTTTGAAGAGTATTTTCAACGTCCGCTAATTTCTTAGTCATTTCTTCGAAGTCTCTAGTATATGCTCCCGTTGCTCCTACAATTTTTATTTTACTAGCGTTCCCAATTGCGTATTCAGTCTGACTGCGCAAATCCGCGATTATTCGGTCCCAGCTATCGAAACACTCACCGCATGCATAACATTGAGGAGCGTCACCGAGGTAACCTCTGGCACAAATATCACAATTGTAACCACCAATTCCCGGTTTACAGATACATGATCCGTTTTCACGCATACATTGCTGAGTTACTGATCCGTATAAATTACATTCACATTCATGGCATTCTATATTCGGATCACCCCAGTGATTCTCTTGACACTGATCGCATTGCCTTCCACCGTGTCCTGGTTTACAATCACAATTACCTATGTATGGGTTGCACTGAGGAGACACTGATCCAATAGAATCACATTCACAAGGATCGCATCCTGTGCCAAGAGCTATTCTCCAGTAGTTTTCTGTACATTGATCGCAGTTTATTCCCATTACATTTTTGAAGCAAGGACATTGTCCACTTATACGATCACAATTTCCTGTTGTAAAGTTTGTGCCCAATTCAGAACAGTTACATTTGTAGCAAGATTTCTCTAAAGCATTTCCATAATATCCTTCGTCACAAATTTCACAATGTTCACCGGCTGTGTTGTGTAAGCATTGTAAGCATTTTCCAGTATAGGGATCGCAATTTCCAGGTTTTGTGACATCTATATTCTCATTGCATTCACATTTTTCACATGTGCCTTTTACAGGATCACCGTAATAGTTATCAGCACAAACATCACAGAGTAGCCCAGCATATCCTTCTTTACAATCGCAAACAACATCCTTTGTTTCTGGATCTAACTCACAGCGGTCAGCGTGGCTACTTTTATTGGGATCACCTTTAATACCTGGGCAAGGACATGGTCGGCAAGGAATATCAACACCAAGTCTGGGATCACCATAATACCCATCAACACATCTCTCACAACGATGACCTTCTGTATAATCTCTACATTCTTTGCAAGCACCAGATTTATCATCGCATTCCACCGCATGTCCGTTGCAATCGCATTGTTGACAATTTGGAAAGTTGAAATAACCTGGTTGACATAAATCACATGCTCGACCGTAAGTATTAGCTCTGCATTTACACTGCCCGCTTGTAGCATCGCAGAAGTTGTCAAGACTTCCGATGCTATTACAATCACAACGTTTACATCCAAACTTACTGAAGCCATAAGTACCGGGAGCACACCGATCACACCTAGCACCAACAATATTTTCAACACATTGACAATATCCAGTGTACGGATCGCATTGGTGACTCTTTGAACCTGTAAGATCGCATTGACATGATTCGGATCCATTCCTTATGTAAAATCCTATACTAGCATGATACTTTTTACAAACGTCAGGTATATTTTCTCTATTAAGGTCATAGTAGTAAGAATCACCACAGTTGAAACGATCAAATTCATCTCTCATGTAACTTCCATTTCTTAAGAAAGGTAAACCATCGATAGATGGCAAAAGTGCAATTGAATCGATCAATATGGAGGCTCTTGTATTAAATGAATGTCCATCCTGGCGACCTAAGTATATTCTAATTTCAGTTTCTTTATCCTTTTCTAAGCATATTGACGGTTTAACCAAGACACTACGCTGGGTAGCTGGTAAATAGGTATTAATTGTATCATCTTCAGGCCGCACATTTGCACACGGTGATTCAGGATCAATTGGCGTAAGTCTCCTAACGTAAATTGTAGCTTCTTCCCAAGTCATGGGAGCCTGTGGTTCATAACGGATTAAAACATTGTAATTCATACTAGTTTTTAAATTATTTATCTTGAAAACTAAAGTGCTACTCTCTGGTATTTTCATAAAGCCTGGCCCGGTCCACGTTTCCTTGCGGCCATCAGGGAAGTTCTCTCGTATTACAACGTGACATAATTGACTTTGAATTGCATTATCGTCTATTTGGGAATCACACTGGCTTGATTCAGCTTCAAGAACAATTGAATCGAGAGCCCCCACGAAGAAGTTTTGTATCGGTGTATCACATCGACGACCGGATACGTTCGGGCGACATTTGCATTGTCCAGTTATCACGTCACAGTCTCTATCGATTGATCCACCAACATCACAATCACAAGGTAGACATCCATCGTCACTCTCTGAGAGACCATAAAACTCTGGAAGGCACTGATCACAATTTCTGCCAGTAACATGGCGTTTGCAGAAACAATTACCAGTTGAAGGATCGCACCCTCTTTCAATGATTGTGCCTAAATTATTACAGGTACATGATTCGCATCCTTCAGGATTAAGAGGGTCAAAATTCCAAAAGCCGTCCTTACATCTATCACATCTTGCTCCGTCAATATTATTCTTACACATGCAACGACCAGCGGTTTTGTTATTTGCGGGATCTGTCTCATCGTCACACAAAACTTCCCTGTCTGTAGTACCTTCCGGATCGCAATCACACGGCTTGCATATATCTGGACTTTGTATATCCAAACTGGGGTCTTTGTAAAAAGTAGGTCGACAGCGTTCACAATTTACACCCATTGTATTATGTTGACAATTGTCACATACGCCACCACTTATTTTTCCGGTTTTATTGTAAACCGCTGGATCAAAATGACAGGTAGTAGCATGGTTATTACACGTGCATCTTTTGCATGCATTAGAAGTACGTCCGACAGCAGGCTGCCATGGCAGATCGTTGTAGAAGTCTTCACAATATTCACAGTTCAATCCGCGAGTGTTATGTGTGCACTCACAGCGGCCATGTACCATGTTATTTTTTGATTCAACCCCGGGCATGGGCAGGCATCTCGAAGCGTGACCATAGCATGAACACGATCCACGTACTGTCATTTCATATATAGCGTAATAATATTTAAACTTTATTTCGGCTCGATTGTCCAGATGGTCATCTCCTAGTGTGTGGAGTTTCGTGAAGTTAATTCGAAGGTTCGTCATTCGTAACAAATTTTGCACTTCTTCCGAATAAGGGTTTGTCACATTTATATTTGAAGGTAACACCCTGAATATCACTTCACCCTCGGTGGACGGGGAGACGCCGGAGTAACGGGAATCACACACCACTTCAGTTAAGCTTCGTTGAGAATGTCGCGGCACTAACGGGAAGGATTCGGCACAGTTGTGCGCAAAATAACGATAGACACGCCATGTTTTTCCAAAGTCAAAAGATCTTTCAACCAACATAGCAGCTGGACGAAATGTTTTAAATTGTATTATTAAGTGTGTAAGATGGAATTCAGCTTCCATGTCGAGCCGAATAGATACGTTTTCCTTTCCGTTCTCGGACTGCCACCACGATCTGTATCTCGTTCCCGGGTAAAATTTGTAAATAATGTTTTGTATTCTATGATTTTCGTCAGGTTTGTGTATCGTTTTGTTCGTAGAATCGCACGTAAAGCAGGTTTCCCTTTCTTTTCGGAGTCTGTCGTCCAAGTAGGAGACGATGCAGTAGCGTTCGCGGCGTTGCAGGCCGCACGTCGACGTCGCAGACAGTCGAGATTCGCGGCCAATGAGCAAATTGCCAGTGGCGGGATAGCAGGAGCTGAGCTCACAAGCGCGGTCGAGGAGGCGGGGATCAGCTCGTTGTCGGTCGCGCTCGCGGTTGTAGACGGCGCCGCCGCCCGCGAGAAGCGCGGCCACGAACAAAACGCGTAGAGCCATAGCACGTTGTGGCTCCCGCGCGCCGCTCACTGCACTGGCGCGGGGCCGCCGCCGGCCGCACTCTCGCGCCGCCGCGCCCCACACCCCCGCACCGCCGCGCCTCAGCCTCCGTTCTATGGAACAGGGCCGCTCTGACGCATAAAAGCTCTTTATTATTTAAATTTCTACTACATTACAGTTAATTCTCTTATATTGTTCAATGTCGCCTAATATTAACTAAGTTGTCGATCAAGCTTCGCTCGGCATTATCATCGGTTATTATTATTATATCAGTCGTGCTTTTTCCAATTAAAGCAGTACCTTATCTCATCTTACCTTTAGGTACCAATAGGTATTATTATTCGCAGACAAAGATTGAATGCAAATGGAAGTACAACTGTTGTAATTACTTGTAAAAATTCTCGCTTATACTAACTGAAAAATGAATTCTAAAATGAGTAAATCATCGATATAACACAAGTAAAACATTAAGATATCACTTGAGTACGAGTAATAAAGCTTTCGTTCTTGGAAAATAAAAAAATATAATCAATAATTTTTAATAATTTCTGGATAATCTTCGTTTACTACGGTTTAAAAATATATATATATTTTTAAGTGTAATAATTATTGTACTTATTAATTGATATATTAATATATAGTATAGAGTACGGACCTGTACAAGGCGACGACCGCTCCCGCCCGTCGCGCCGCGCTCGTGCCGATCTCAGGCACTAGGCAACAAAAATAACGACGCTTTCGGGATGCGCTTTTTGTTATGGTCATTATGCCATACTAACATGCTTTCTTCTGCTAAGAACCGTCTTAACATTAATACTTCGTTATGTATTCTTTTTAAATTAGATCGGTTAAGTAAAAATCTAATTTGTAATTAAAAATGCAACTAAAACATATGTTTCAATGAAATATTAGAAATTCCTAAAAAATTAATGAATTTGTATATTCCATTTTAGAAACCCATGTTACAAAAGATGTCTCGACCTTATACGTAGACACTTTGAGAATCTTCCCAACCTTCCATACTTTATAATATGGTTGACCGTGCTCTAATGAGAGCAAACGTATT
>LD688932.1:5799895-5810685 GCA_003118335.3 Papilio memnon
ATAATAACAATTTGCGTAAGCCATGACAAATAGATTCATGTGAAAACAACCTGAATATCTCTGGACCATTCTTCATGTAGCTGCGTATACGAATTTTTGATATCTATCAACACATCGTCAGCAAGACGAGACACTTCCTCGCTACCTTGGAACTCTTTCAAATAGTTTTCAACACACATCTGAATCTCTTTAATCTGGAACGATGAGAAATTTTCAATGGATTACGGTTTTATACAACATTAGCTGTTGGTCGCGACTTCGTCCGCGTGAAATTTATACAGCCCAGAACATTTGAAAAAAATACAGCCAAACATACAGCTCACAGATATTTTACCTTTCTAATAACGGTCACAGAATTTTTGAAAACGGCCCAGTATTTTTTTTTAATATATACAAAAATACAATACCTTTCCTCTTTATAATATTAGTATAGATATACAACATATTGACAGAGTATTTAAAAAAGTTTGTACTTTAGCCTCCATGTGCTTGGCCCACTGTATGTGTTGCACGAGCGGCGACATCTCCGGCGGGCGTGCGGCGGCGCGCAGGTCGGCGGGCGGCAGCTGCGCGCGCACGCGCCGCACCAGCGCGCCCAGCGACGACACCAACATCTCCAGCTCGCCGCTCAGCGCCTGCTTCACTACCGGCCTGTTCATTAGACACCGGTAGCGCATGAACTCGTACAACATCTGAAACAAATAATACCCAAACATTCTTATTCTACTAACGCTTACGATACGCCTTCTTATATGAACAGAGCATGTACTATTTTATAAGACGGCGCAATTATCATAATCAACAGATGCACCATAGATTGGTGGAAAAGGAGCCTAAGATATTAGAGATCGATCGACATATGTGTTAAGAAGAAAATCAGTACTGTGCTGGAGCATCGGCGCAACACTAGATCATTGGCATATACGTCCATCCCTATGACATCAATTCAATGTCTTTGAGACGTATCAGAATAGCGCGCCATTCTGACGAGAGACAGTGGCCTGGCCTGAGTGTTTAAATTAATTATGTTGTTATAATCATATTAATGTATTACAGTTGTTAATATACTCACTTGTTTAGTAGAAGTGTTGTGCAGGCGCGGTCGCAATTTTTCAGCAATTTTAGATTCCGATGGTCGTAAGTTTGTTGAGAATCTAAGCACCGCATTCTCCCACGCGGGATTTTTTCCGTTACATATCCAAATATTTATGTCTAAAAAATACACAACTTGTAATACCGACAGTAAAATCGATCATAATAATGAAGCAATTGATAAATTATTTACTTGTAAAAGGCTCGAACAACTCATCAGTTCTCAAATCGGATTTCTCTTTGTTCGTCAACAACTTATTTAGTTGGTTATGAATAGATCGGAGATCGTGAATCTGAAAAGCATCGATGAAAAATACAATAAAAACCGCAAAGAGTATATATTTAAGCATTCGAAAGGTAGATTTTACCTCTTTCACTCTCTTCTGAAAGTTAACACAAAACTGTGGTACATAGTTTTTCCCGCTCCAAGCATGTAGTGCGTAGTTCGGCCAATACGTCCCCGTGAGAGACATACAAGCGCTAATCCAAGTCTCTACCACGTTCAGGCTCTCATTGGCCAGTTTCAAAACTTCATCATCTTTGGTACTATTGTAAACTTTCCACAAATCAACACCATTGAATAATTTTTGAATTATGCTGCATATTATGTGACCTAAAAATACCATAGAGTACATTAAAAAAAATTAAGTAACAAAATGTATCAAAAACCGGGCATATCAAACGCTAATAGCCTAAAGGTTTGGGGTTCGGACTACCGATCTTGCGGTCGAGGGTTCGAATTTTGCATTCGACTACTATCGAGGACCATATCCTAGCATAAGCTATTTCAAGCTAACATGAAATGGTCAAAAGAAATATGAGTAAATTATTAAACACCTACTAATATTTGTATTTAAAAAAAAAACTACACATACCAATAATGTCGAAGATGTGTATCATGCGATCTTGAGAGTAAGTTGATACTGTGCATCTCCAAATGTCATCCAAAATCCCACCAATGTTCTCTGCATTATCTCTCATCTCGTGAACTGGACTCGCCTGCATTGACCTTATAGAAAAAGAACGTATCATGAAACAAAAGTATTATTTATATACAAGAATAGACGCAGTAGATACTTAGATCAAATTTCCATAAAAAAATATAAATCCAAGCGAGAGTTGTGTCAGGATCGAGTCAAATGATGGTCCGTCGTCTCTGCCTACCCCTATGGGTTACGGGCGTGAGATATGTTTTTTAAATTTATTTTATGTAAATATCCGACCACTTTTGAAAATATTTTAAACCTCGCATACTTTATTTCTTCACAAATGTCTTCAAAGAGCACACAATAGTTTGAAGCGGCCTCTCTTTCCTTCTTTGAGGCCTCGCGCTTGTCTGCCATAGCTCTCCAATAATCAACTTCATCTTCAATTGATAAAATGACTGAAATAAAGTTTTATGCTTATAGTATCCACCAGATAATCTGTTGTAAAAAATGCGGTAATGCAATGCAACGAAAAAATATAATGATTTATGTTGTTTTTTTTTTTGTTAATTCAAATTTATAGCAATCAGCATAATAGCGCCATGAATAAATTATCTTTGAAAAAACAGCTTTATTTCCAAACAATTTCTGGGTAAATTACCATTAATATTAGCAGTATTTTTGCCATGTGTCAATATTCTTAAATTATTTTCCAAATCTGTAAGGTTCTTCTGTAATTTGTTCGTATACAAATCGTCACCCTGAAAGAAATGATAAAAAACATTGATTTCAGATTTTCAAAAAACATAGGAACAAGTAATCTTAAGTAACTAATTTTTGCATTATTCATTAGAATCTACTAATAGATACCAATTTAATATGATCATACAACAATTCAAGGATTTGAGGAAACAATCAATTGCAATCTTTAAATATAATAACGTGAGGAACAAAAACTGTGTAATAATTAATGTCATTGACAAGAGTATAAATCGTTTGTGACATACGACAATGTGAATATCACAATATTCAAGTCACGGTTTAAAAATATAAAAAGTACCGAAATTTATTTACCAGACTTACCGCCGAATACTCAAACTACATTTAAATCTATACATGTAATAAAATTGGAGTGTCTGTTGTATAATAATATCAAAGGAAAAATCCCGAATTTCGGGAAGATGATGTATTTGCGTTGCTGATAACGAAAATCGCATTTAAATTTTTTTTTGTCTGTCTGTCTGTCCGCAAATCGCGTTTGTTACGGGTAATCTCCGAAACGGCTGGGCCGATTTCGACCGGACTTTCACTGCAGGATAGCTGACATAGACGGGCATATTATAGGCTTCATTTTTTTAAATTCCGCGCTGTCAAAATGGCGAACGAACCGCTATCTCTGGAACAGGTGGACCGATTTGGACGGGACTTTGGAAGGTAGCTGGTAAAAAGTATGTGCACGCGGGAATGTTATAGACAGACATTTTTTTTAATTCCACGCTAAAGGAGTTTGCGGGCGACAGCTCGTATGTATAAGGCCACGTAAAATTCTATTAGAATCAGATTGTAAGCGACGCTTACAAAACAAATCATTTAAGATTTGTTACAGTAATCGGCTATTACCCATTTTGTAGAGGAAAACCAGGACTGTACTCAGTCAAAACATTGTCCAAAATGATATTCTTATATCAGTTATTCTCGATGATAAGAGATGTTACAGTTCTGTATGGAACTATTGTTATTTAAGTAATCAATGTTATTTACATTTTCATCAAATATTATAAAGATCCAATAGGTCAATCTGTTCAAAATTCAAAGCAAATAAATTGTGTATTCAGTAATGGCATCAAAAGGTTATAGAGACCTTTTGGGGACACCATATGCAGAGTAGTGAGATCTACATGCAGTATGGAGATTTATAGTAGGGTAGGTGATCTCTAAAGTATTTCTGATAATATAGTACTTAAAAAATAAACAATATATTCATACCAGACTTAATAATGGACTAAAGATTTGTCTCAAAATCTGATATAAAGACTCCGCTGCTCCAGTACTTATTGTTATAATGTTGACATTATTTATGCTCTCTTGTTTAGATAAGTCAACCGGTGAAGTCTTGTAAAAGATGATTGACTTTTGTATGTCACATTGGATCTGAAACCATAAAAAAATCAATGTTTAATAAAGAACACATAAATGATTGTAGATTAAAATATTCTTGGCTTTTTTCAGACAAGCCATCTCAAATATACCACTTTAAATATAAAATTGAGCATTTGGTAGCTCAGAGATTAAGCACCTTGAATTTTAATCTGCAGGTCCTGGGTTTTAATCCTGACATCTACCAATATGTTTTTGAAATGTAGATTTACCCAATATTCTGAGAAGAAATTCAGAGATATTAGTCATTCCTAATTTGGATAGGGTCTGAGCCCCTGGAGTTGGGATGAATAGTAAGATTATGATCAAATATAAAATTATTATTTTATTTCATACTTACTTGAGTGGTTAGATCCAAAATATCTTTATTTAATCCAGTTTGAAGCAAGTATGTTTGTGAGTTATGTATAAAATCATACAATGCATCTTCGGCTTTATCATTTAGTTTTAAATCAGATACATTGTAAAATGGTTCTGAAAGGTTACAATAATTTTTAGACGACTAAAGTAAAGGTTTTTTACCGATCAATACGTGGTTGAATTATTCGTTCGTAAAATACCATGAAATTTAGTTCTCTGATATTTAATATTCAAAGAAATGTCTCATGTATTGATTAACAGTAATAAAAAAAATAAACAGTCATTTCAGTACCAGTATGGTTGACTGCAAAGTACTTACCAGCGGTACTTATTACAAATTCGCGTATTTTAGACATTCTTACTAGTAAAAGTATTTTTTAAAATCATACCAATTAACTTATAAAGAAATCATTATGTAAATCAAGGAAACACCAATTTAGTCTTATAAAATACTTTTAGGTACTAGACAAACTGAGGGTAGTTAAAACTTTACACATGTTAACACAAAGCTGCAAAACCTCACAAAACAATATTGTTGACATTCTTTGTTGTCATGGAAACCAGACAGGAAACCAGTGGTAACCACAGACAAGATGGTTTACCTCTTTTTTGTATTGGTTTTTACTTTTAACTTAATTAGCTTAAAAAATTTAAAGTAAAGTTGTGCTTTAAGGCTGACCCTGTTACACGGCTGATTTACATTGTAGTGCTTTCATGTTTTATACAGTTCATAAATAGAAACTTAAAAATAATATATCTGGCATCTAGTATTGGCCATAGATGTGTATTTATAGAAGCCAGTGAGCATTGGTATAAAATAAAAAACGTTTTGACAGATGTCAAATATCAATTGTCGATGTCAGTATCAAAAATATCTTATGTAAAAAATTTGGAATTTAATAATTTTTAAACGATTATTGCGTACAACTATTAAAAAACATTAATACAAACTGTTTAAAATGCTACGACTTCGACCTGTAAGTGACTATCTTAATGTTGTCCTAAGAAATAAACAATTGATATTTTTATTTTATAACATCTTAACTTTATTTAGGCTTTTAGAATGCTGCAGCAAATTAATCGCGTAGCAAATTTTAGTGATACTACGAAGGGTGTGGATACAACGTATATGGAAATTCCAGTATATAATATAGACAAACACCAACCACTTGATAGCCGTAAAGCTAGGTAAGATGTAAATAAGACTATGAAAACAACTGTCTGTATAACTACAAGAAATAATACAACTATAAAATTATCACCATATATAACATTAAAAAACATAATGGAATTCATACATCACATCTGTCTTTAAATTTTGCACTGTAAAGTGAAGTAGACAAGTAAGCAATTACTAGGCTTGTTTGATCCAACTTGATATCAGTGTTAGTATTTTATACAAGAATAATTTTCCAATAGAAGCTAGCATGTTACCTGTAAACTATCCAGTATTGTGTATAAGGCAACATCTATTCACACCATATAATACCTTTTTCTTAAGTTGAATAACATTAACAGTCATTTTAGTAGTAACAAACACTAGAGCAAATTTTATTAACCTAACTACTATAAAATAAGTTTGTTTATTATTTAATTCCAGAAGTAATGTGAAAAGTTAAAATTGATTGAGGAAGTTAGTTAAACTTATCAATCTAATGTTTTTCTTATGTTTAACATCTTCACTTGTTTTATCATCATTCAAACAATTGGACAAGGAAGTGATGTTCTGTATACTTCATTGTATCAATTAACTATTGTATTATCTATGTAGGAAGGTTGAATGTTCTAATCTGAAATGGTTTTTATTTCAATATTAACTCTGAGTATACATTTTCATTGTTATACCATACTGCCATACTTTACTTATGTATATTTATTAAATCCTAACTATAACATTTCTAATTCTTCACACTTTTTATAAGGATTTCTTTGATTATTTAGGTATGCATAAAAACACTAAATTAAAATGAACCTAAAGATATTAATTGTTAGTTTATGAAACAAATTTGTTACTACTAAACAGTTAATAAAAATTTATAATCTCCATTTCACAGACTGCATTATCAATCCCGTAAAAGAGGAATGTTGGAGAATGATTTACTTCTTAGCACCTTTGCCAAGAAGTACTTGGACAACTTCACGGAGGAGCAGACAATGATGTATGACCGCCTCATCAACTCACCAAGCAATGACTGGGATTTGTTCTACTGGATAGTTGAGAAACAGCCCACACCTAAAGAATTTGACAATGAAATAATGGATCTACTGAAGAAACACGCCAAAAATGAAAACAGAGTCATATTATCTCAACCTCCATTACATTAAATTATTTGCATAGAAAAAAATGGTGCATTAAGCACATTTATCTTAGATTCTGTCATAGAATAATTTTTAGATAATCCTAGAGAAAAACAAAGCTTGATTTAATTAGTATTAATGTTTTGTTGTAAATTTTAAATGAATATTTTCTATTAACATAACTACATGTAAACTTGAAGACTTTTATTTCGCCGAACTTTTCCTTACGATTTAAATAAGCGTTATCGTAATAAACAGCGCACGAATAAACGTGTATGTGGCAGGGAAAGACTCGATAGACAAAATAGACCAGTTTCCGCTTTTTCAAATCTACGGAATATATCAGATAGCGTACTAAAACTTACTTTGACCACATTTTACATAATATTAAGACAATCTTTTGTCACAAAATTGAATAGAAATAAAATAATAAAATCTGCCAAAAAGTTTCCAAATAGCTGTTGCGATTGAAATGCCAAGATTAGCTGCTTAGCGTTGATATTGTTACTTTGAATAATTAATAATGTAAATTGCCCTGTGCGTAAAAGAGCACCGATTCGCCGATGTTAATATATTCATTACAATGTTCGAACACGACCAGACTTTTCACTCGACCCCGAGCCGGCGCGGCCAGGACCAAGCAGGCCGCAGTCGGGCTCCGCGTCTCGTACGGTTTGCTTACTTCTACTGCGCACATTGTCCCATAAAATAAATAACCCAGTGCGTAATCTTTATTTTGATAAAGTTTTCGCGTTATCAAATGATGCTTATAATTTGTGTAGATTATGAATGACTACGTCATAGGTCAGCCCACGGTCTTCTTATCATTTGCTCTTTATATATGTTTGCGCTGAAGACACAGTGAAGTCAGTTAACTCGCAGCGAGCAACGCTTATACTTATTTAAATTGTGAAAGTATATATTATAATAAATTAAACAATATTCGAACTTTTATTTCTTATTCGATATCGAACAATTCAAGTGTCATACATTTTGTGATTATATTTTAAAAGTGATAATACAATAGTGTTTTAAAAATGCCAGTTCGCCGCAGCAAGGTAAAAGCTTAAGGAATACTATACATTATAACATATCGCCATTTCTCCAGCGATTTAATTAATATAGAACAAATTATCCTACTTGTGTTGTGGTACAGATACACAATATTATAAATGTAAAAGCTTTATTTCTACCACGAACAATGACAACTAAGCTTTGAAAACTTTCAAGTTAAACCTAAGTTAAAAAGCTCTGACACGATAGTAGTAATAATTAAAAAGGTTTGAACTAAATATGTGTAACATTGTAATATACTAGTTTAACACATTCCGATATACCTACGATAGAGAAAAACTTCTTTGACTAACTTTGTCAATTATGCGATTAAGTTAACGTAGCCTACAAAATTGTCAAAAAGTTCAACAATGAGCTTACATGTCTTTGACTACCGTAAGAGAAGTTTGGGCACACGCTTAATAAGATAAAAGTTATCAAATGAAGCCTTTTTATGCACAGTGCCAACTAGCATCTTATTTTTAAGCTTAGCATTAAGGAAAATCGCCTAAAACAACAGTCACATTGTACCTTTGACAGTGATCTCTTATCGTCGGATAACCATTGACCTTTTCCATCTTATATCAAATTTTGCATAATTTTTAAATGCACCACAAGAATATTGCAAAATGAAATAAAAATGCCCTATTTGTTGCCCCTACTTCTTTAGTCTATTGCATTGGTACAGTCAGTTTTATAAAAGAACCATGTATTGATTGTTATAGAAATTGTTGAAGAAGTACCTTTATCATATTTGTACGGTATAGGAGATAATTAAGATGTTTATTCAATCTAATTATTTATACGTAGCAGGAATGCGGTATTAGGATAAATATCGCGACATGTAACGTAACAACGTTTAATCATTTAAAGTTTTAGATACGCATTTCTCATAGGAAAGCATTATTTAATACACTTTCAATGATAAGAAAAACGTTTTGAACAAAAGTTCAGATAGAACAGTGAGTGCGAACCAGTGCCACGCAACAAAATAATTTGGGTACTTCTCTCTCTCTCTCTCTCTCTCTCTCGAAGTGCCTCTCCATTAATGGAGGTTGGCCGTCAGCTCAGCGAACTTTTTCTGGTTTTGTGCCAAGCGTTTTGTGTTTTTGGGTACTTCACTGATCACAAAATTAATTACGAAAAATAATGCAAAGTAGATATAATATGAGAAGCGAACACTAATGATTCCTACACTAGTAAAAACAATAATTACAAAGTCAGAATAGATTAATGGAACGCTTATGACCTCATTATTTCTTTAGGAAAATGACAAGTTGATAGGTAAAGGATTGTCACCCCTATGATAGAGTATACTTAGAGTGAATACACAATTTTATCAAGCATAAAAATGTCAACAATGCTTTACATTTATATTTAACGGTCAAAGATAAACCTACGACATATTAAACAAATACAAGAAAATGTAAATATATGTCTACTTAAAACATATCTAATAAAGTCGAAATTCGTAGTAGGAATGTGATTACAGCATTTGTTTCTTTTTAAGTGTTAGTGCTACGTTAAGTTTTACAGGAATACTATAATACTATACCGTCTTGCTGGGGAAGTGGTAAGCACCAATTTACGGACTTCATAGTTGTTTATGAATATATTGCCAGGTATTACTAGTGAAATGGATATTCGAGAACCAGCACAAGCTGCAGACGGTGCGATGGTGCAGCTCGTCGCTGCGGTACAAGGAGCTAGAGGAGAGTGCGCAGGCGCTCGAGCACGTGTCACCCCACGCGCCCCCCGCAGCCGCGTCGCCCGACGTCAAGCCACGCCCCTATCGAGCCCCAGAAACTTCCTTCAAGGTAGGCGAGATAAGTTCAACAAGCGAATTTAGATTTTGTTGACTCGTGTTGCGCGTCACTTGCAAACATCGCTCATTGAAATTCTTAACCATCCTTCAACCGCTAAAGTACTTAATGACGACTTTCGTTTTAAAAGATGAAAGATTTTTTTGTCTATATCTACTAATATTATAAAGAGGAAAATTTTGTTTGTTTGATTGTAATAAATAGGCTCAAAAACTACTGGTCCGATTTAAAAAATTCTTTCACCGTTAGAAAGGTAATTTATCTGTGAGTAACATAGGCTATATTTTTTAATTTCTCTATTATTATTTTTAAATTTCACGCGGGCGGAGTCGCGGGCAAAAGCTAGTTTTTAATTAGAGTAAAATTATACAAAATACTTTTACAGTTCAAGCTTACAATTTTAGGACATAACAATATATATTTTTTTGTAATCATCTAGACTCTTGGTCCGTGCTCTTTTTTGCACAGTTTATATCATTTTTTTGTTGTTGCGTAATCCTTGTGCTACATTAATAAGTTCCTTTTTTTTTACATATTTATTTTTCCTTTTTTCCATTATTTTTTTTTTAAAACTTTAACCACGTTCACGTTTGTAACTATTCTTAGAATTATTCTATTCAAATTACGTAGGTAAATAAAAAAGTAATGAAGATGTAATAATTTTTACCTTCAGCTATTAAACATTTTTTAACTTTAGGTACATATAAAATGTATTTCCAATAGATACGTCTAGCTGCGTGTGCTAATTAATATTCAAAGTAGTTTTTTCGGTTAAGTATTTTGTCTATCTATTATTAAGTAGGATGACATACTTTTAAAGCATTAAATTAATTGTTTATCGAATGATTCTAGGCTATCATGAAAAAGCTTAAATAGTATAGGATCACATCAACTTATTAGGTGATATTTTATTGAGTTTACTGTTTTCATAGTTAAACTAGCTGTTCCCGTGCGGCTTCATCCGTATGAAATTATAAAAACTTTATTTTATTGTTCACATTTGTCAAATGATCAATTGCAAATGTCAAAATGACATGACGTGATGACAAACCATGGCAATCTTGCTTCCTTGATGTTGGCA
>LD688932.1:5812560-5825299 GCA_003118335.3 Papilio memnon
AAATATTTACCCCTAAGTTTAATGGCGAGAAAATATATAGCCTAAAGCGTGACGTAAGTGTAGGGCTTTTTTATTAAAAAAATAATTGCTGACATCTTAGGGAACAAAGAAGTGTGTGTTTACGCTTTATTATATTAGTATAGTTTATAAAGAAGTACTCGTAAGCTCAATAAGATTTGATGCCATTGAATATTTTCCGCAATCTTACGATACATTTGTCCACTGGCCGACCTTCTAGTTTTTTCTCCTTTCTCGTTTATAGTCCTACAATATAATGTAAATCATTCGTTACACCGTTTAATTTGAAACTTGAAGCTTTGTTTACTGCAAGCCTATAAACCTGTTATTTATATGCGACACTGGTTTGGTCGGTGTCGATCGTTGAAAAACAATTTCAAAACATGGATTGTGACATGTCCAAACTATTCAGAAGAGTAAAAACAGCTAACTTTGAAATTTAATTGTACTAAATAAACAATTAATACGTATTTCAATTCGAAAAACTAATGAGTTAAATCACACAAATATACAATTAAACGAATGCTCATGACATGTGTTGGTGTACTGTGTTTTAATGAAACTTTTAATGATTAGTACAAAACATAGCTATATATTTTCTATAATTTCATTTAAAGCATACACAAATATTTGATCTATCCATAGCATAAAATAGATCAAAACTTAATACATTCTTGAAAAACAAACTCGTTTTAAATTATATACTTGTTAAAGTGAGGTAAATGTACATGAACGCAGTCTAAAGCGTAAATAACACGAAGTCACTGACTCGACAGCTCTTTAAAGTTCGCTAATTGATTAATCATTCAGTTTTCCACAAGTTTCCATAACAGCAAAAAAAAAGAAGCTAGATGATCAACTAAATTTGTATTAATTTTTTTTTGACGTTAGCTCTTTAACTTACTAAAGAAAAATTTAAAAATAAAATATAAACCGTTACCGTTGATACTTAAATCAAAGCTAGTATTCCGACATAAAAGCAATTTAAATGGCGACTATTTTAAAACAATACTGAAGTGTTGTATTTACAGGCAACCTTCGGTATAATGGCGCCAGAGTCGGCACTGTTGTTCGTTATCCTGAGCCCGGTTAGCGCGTACTACAAGGCGAGCGACGACGGCGCGGTGTCCATCTACGCAGACCCCAGCGTGGTGCGCGCCTTCCCTGGCGGCGTCGGCAATAGAAAAGTCGGATCAAACTATGGCCCTACGATCGGTAACTATCCCTTAATTACCTCCAAAAATACTAAAACTCTCTTCATATAAAGTATCTAATCTATCTTATAATCTGTACAAGAGTATGCATGTCTAGACTCGCTAATATTTGGGATGTAAGAAAAACCTTGAACGATATAAGAAGGGTTATAAGATGAGCTATAATTTGTATTTCTCCTGCAGACGCGACCGCCCGGGCGGCACAAATGGGCCACCACCAAGTATTATGGCTGTTCGGGCCAAACCACGAGCTGACTGAAGTTGGAGCTATGAATATATTCATGGTCTACATCAATGAACACGGAGGTAAGAATTAATTATATCTAAATATTCAAGAAAAGTCTAGAAACATCATTACATAGCAACAATTTATCTGGCTTTTGAAAATGTAGGTTAGATTGATAGTTGCGAAAAAAATTAGCAGCCTTCGCTTATCTTAACTTACAAATGGTATTAATTAATAGAAATTTCAGGCGATACTTTGATGGTTCGACCCAGTTAACTGGTAAATAGAGAAATAATTTATATTCAAATTACTATCATTGTACAATGAGGTCGTAATGCGAGACAAATCGTAAGAAGTAGGTGTTTAAAATAATTTCAGTATCACCATGATAAGTAAATAAAGGGTGAATCAAAATTGAAGCTTTCATTAATTTCTGACCTGCTTAGCGGATTATGTTTATACTGAAAATAAATTCAAAGATAATATCACTTGATTTATACGTGATCAAAAGTACTAAATAAGAAGTATAAGCAATAAGCTAACACTGGTATCGTGTGGTCGATGCGCGAGCATGTGAGCATCATTGTAGTGTTATCGCCGCTGACCTGTGGCCGGATAATTCTCGTCTCATGTGAAGCAATAACAGCGGTCACTAACATCATCACATTTCTAGACACTTTTACTACAGCTGATTTAAACTGGTTAACTTACTATCAGAAAAAGAGAAAGGATATTTCGTAAGCGCGTCACCTGACTAAGATATAATGTAACACCTAATTGTCCTATAAGTGATCGCCATCGAAAAAGGATCCATTTAACATGTTGATTATCACCTAACGAATAGTGGCGACGTTGAGTTTACAAAAAACCAGTACTTTTCGCCAGCGAAGTTTTAGTATAATAGAGATTGTTTTAACATTGATAAAAGATAATCTAGACATTTTATTTGTAAAATCAACAATCCTGTATTTGTATAATATTCCAAAAAGATATCGACGACGCAAATATATCGCGCCATCTGACGCAAACAAGAGCGAAGGTTACATTCGTTTCGTATCGAGTTGCGAGCTTTCAAGTTTGCTCCATTGCCGCTTCGCAAAAAGAGGTGTGTCCGATCACGTTATATCAGACGATGCAAGCAGAACTCGTTTCATACGTTCACCTGCACCACTGCTGTGACGCACGCCCGCGGTCCGACAACACCCACATTATATGTCATGATGAAACTACTAAATAATATTTCTTATCAACGAGCATTTTCCTTTGTTAGCATAGAAAATATTATGTCAAATGCTTACAAGATTTACAGCAGTTAATGGTTGAGTAAATATATTATCAGTTCGTTGATAAGTTGAATTTTTAAAACATACACATAAAAAAAAAAAATTAAATTACATTCAAGAAAATTGGAGTTATAAATACAATCTCTTTCAGCATAGTGTCTGGAAAACTCCGTTGACATTGTGTGATTACCTTCACTTTATAATTAATATTATCAAAATGATTTTAAAGTAATTTCATATGTTAGTCTCATCATTATCAACAATAATAAAGATATCTGTAGGCATTTTAATGTTTTTGAATTTATATTACAAATGTATAATATACACATGCAAATTTAACTATGATCGCAAAAAAAATTAATGATTTTGCGATTATATTATATTATAAATACGCATATAATTTCAAAAACATGAAAAGGCCTACGGACATATCTATTATTGATGATAATGACTTAATGACGAGAGTAAATAACAAATTTTCATTCATTCATTCATCACCAGCTCACTACACATCCCCACAGAGGGGCTTGGAGCCTACCCTAAAGATAGGGTGACTAGGCCATAGTCAACCACGCTGGACAAGTGCGGGTTGGTTGACTTCACACATATCTTTGAAATTCTTCGCCGATATGTGCAGGTTGCATCACGATGTTTTCCTTCACCGTAAGAACGTCGGGTAAATTATGTACATATGAAAATTCGAAAAATCGAAAAATCACATTGGTACATGGCGGCGGGATTCGAACCCAAGACCTGAAGATTACAAGTCAAGTGCTTAAACCACTGAGCCACCGACGCTCAATAACAAATTACTTTATGTATAAATTCGCGGAGCATTTTTTACAAGGCATTAGACAAGCGCTAAGATGTGCGAAATTATTTCGGCCCCCGACCGGCTTTCAATTTTATAAACAAGTCAAACTAGTTTTGTCGTATAACGTTAGGACGTACAACGAACTCGATAAGTTGAAAATAAAATTACTAGACCGTTTTCTTATTAACTGTTGAAAAACGGTGACAAAACGTTTAAAGAGTTTTGGTTAAATAATCATAGAATTTAAAAAAAAAAACAAGTTTACGTTGTAATTGAGTCGAGCATAAGTAACATAGGCAGGTCTTGCGTCAGATTGCAAGATCGAATGCTTGATTAATTCATGAGAATTTTGTTTTTAGTAGTCCGTATAAACTAATAGATTAACATTTAAGGTTCGCAAAAATTTAAATTGGACGCCTTGATAAAAAATTGTCGGCCGTATTCGAAATTTATATAATGATTTTATTCGTGTGTCTATTACATCAGAATGGGGCAAATGACCTAGTGGTTCACAGGACGTTATGTGGTGTGTGGTGGTCACTTAATATCATATAACACCACGTGTAGATAAAACATTTAAGCAAATATTTTTTTACAGAGAAACAACTAAGTACGCCTCCTCTAAATGGCCTCATCTTACCTGGAGTGACGCGACAATCGATATTAGAGCTGGCCAGCGAGTGGGACGACCTCACCGTGAAGGAGGAGGTCATCACCATGGACCGAGTTATCGAGCTCAACAATTCAGGACGGGTAAGAATATAATATTATTCATTCGTAATTTTTTTTAATATGATGGCAGCGAGATGGCAACGAACAAATGGTTTTCGCAAGTTCGGCGCAATAGCCAAGCCACTGCTTCCCAAAGACATGCGCAAAAGCAGATGCGTTGCCTCCCTTAAATCGATTTTAAGGACGAAGAGAGAGAGAACATTATTGAACAAATTAAAATTCCAATCGTCCTACAAGTCCTCCAATGTGATAGTTCAATAATAATTTAACGACGAATACTTTAACCTGTGAATTTTCCATATTTAAATGGAAAGATTTAAATCAAAAATTATCAAAAAGTATGTCACTACCAAAGAGCCTATTTGTTTCCGATAAGATAATTTTATCATTGCATTCAGTAGTTTTTCCGCCCACAGTTAATCTAAATACCTAAAGTCAATGATTCTTGTAAAAATATTTATTTGGTCGATTGTCGGCCTTGGACGCTACAACTGTAAATGTAAATTGATTAGCAAACTTTCTAACGGTAAGATTATCATAATATATGACACAAGATAAGATAATGTAACTATGTTTTTTTTGCGATCTAATTGAAGTGCGTAGTTTAAAAGCGCCACATTCCGTGTGCGCTACTGCGTAGTAGCTTATATCTAACAGGAAGTCTGAAAATTGTTTTCGAAGTAAATATAAAATTATATTAGATAACCTAGAGTGTGCAAACATATTTAGCACGTGAAATATCACGATTTTTTTTTTCTAATTTTAGAACATTCTTGTATCCGTACATCATTATTTTAATATCCGTATCCGTTTCATTTGAGAATCAGCCTTGTCTCAGCACACTTTCCCCCCTGTAATTTTCTTTTTTCAATTTAAGATAATGAAAAATAGAATGGATTGCTGTAGTCCCAAGAATATTTGTTCAGAAATTATAGGTTTTTCTTTAATTTAAAAAATCTGAACGGACTTTCCTCGAGATAAAAATTTGAGGAACAACGTGTTTATCGTATTTCAATAGAATAATTTAATGAATTCAATAAAGAGAACTGAGAATGGACGGCAAATAAGCAGGCGATAAACTGCAATCACCTTACTCTGATTACAGCGGCACAACAAAAAGCAATCATTACACTGATAGAGCTAATAATTACATCAAACCTTTGCATTCTGTAAATATAAACAGTAATAAAATATCAACTAATATGCAATTATTATACAAAATATATAGTCCTAAAATGTTTCAATAAATCGATATAAAAATGTATGATATGCGACCCTCTTACGTATTCTTGTTTGACGCATGTCAAGGTGTACTCGGACATTAAAGTGATTGTAAAAAAATAAAAAGTCTGGAATAATATGAAGTGGCATTTAGCCTTCGGCTAAAGCTGATTTGTACTGAATTAAATAACAAATCTTAAAATAGTTCAATAGAAAAACATAATAAAAATAGATAATATTACTTTTTAAATGATACAAGTCTGCTTCATAAATGTTTTTACATAGCAACATAACACGTTCCAGGTTTTTAAAAAGTTTCGTCACAGCATCTCTTTTCATTCTAACGATAACATTTTAGGTATTTATCAATTTTATCTTGCTGTGGTGCAACTTTTTAAGGTTATTTTTTACTTTTCAGTTGCTCGAAATGTTCGGCTCGGGCACGGCGGTGGTGATCAGCCCGATCAGTCGCATGGGCTTCATCGACCAGGAGATATATATCCCCACCATGAAACAGACGCGGCCGGTCTTCCAGAGGATCAAGGACACGTTGCTCGCTATCCAGTACGGTCACATAGAGCACCCGTACTCCCACGTCATCTCATAGTGCTACATCGCACCGCCCACAAAGGGTTAACTTTACATTGAGTGCTGTACAGTGATTATTATAAAGTGATATTGGGCCCTCGAAATCGTGACGAACATTCCACTGTTCAATAACGCTTCAGAAAACGGGCCCGTAATTTGTAAGATTTTTTTATAACGTGAATGATAACTTACATCGTTAAGGTTATCTGTATTCGTTTAATATAGTTATTTAATAGCGGTTAAGTTAGAACAGGAAGGTGGACGAAGAGCATTTATAATACTGCCATCGTACGATATCGAAGTTCGTTTCTAGATAATAAGTGCTAATTAGTTTTATCTTTCGATTATCGAAATGTGGTTGATTTATAAATATTTATATTATAAAACAAATGGTCGAAGTAAAGGTATCAGAATGTCGCGGACCTTGTTGGACTCGGTAGCCGTGTATTGGAATAGAATAAATAGCTGTCGCCGTTGTCGAGAATAATATCTTTATATAGAAATTCAGTCCAAGGTGTTTGTCTGTTATAGCATAAAGTTTCTTGTAAGATATTCCTGCTGGGCGGAGTGTACAAACATTATCATATCAATGCGATATCGTTATAATAACACGCGACAGAGCGCTGTAATAAACAAGTTACTTTCCTAGAATTCTCATTAATTAACATTTGTAAATTAAATACACTTTATCTGTCATTAGAACAAAAATGTTTTGTTATTCCGTGTCCGCTCTCCGCGCTCTGTTGTACGAACAAATGTTTGTTCAGTGTGATAGTAAGATAAATTGTTGCGCAATAGGTTTGCTGCCGATGATACAAAAACTTGACAATTTTTATCATGCTTAGAAGACCTTTATTAATTGTGTTTACACATTGATAATTAAACGCAAGCTCGCGACGACAAATTGTCACGTTTTAGTGATCTGAGAAGTGACCTTAAACTTCTATTGTATAAGTTATTAATTTCATTTCTAGTCTAAGAATCTGTATGAGTTGTTAATTATTTATGAAATATATTACTTAACAACATTATTATTGCACTTCATTTCCTGATCATAACCTCAAACTATTGCTATTCAATGATCAACAAGATATTACATGAAAGAAACTAAATCTTTAAACTTCAAAAAAAATGTTTTGTGAAAATTGAGAAACTATATTTCATAATAAGGGTTATAAAGTACAATTAAAGTTACTCTGGAGGCAGAGGTAGGTCGTCGTCAAACTCTTCCGTTCGTCTCCTGCTCAGCGGCCGGTTGATAGAGCGGCCGAAAGACTGAACACTTTCCTGGTTCTCGTTACTGTATCTGAAAGTTTATTACGCATTTAACTATTAAATTCGTATAAAGATAATATATGCATTAGGGAGAATGAACAAATGAATGAAATGCGTTGAATATTCACGCGATTGACCCGCTGACGTCGCCCGACCTTGCCTGGACTTCTTACGGCGTCAGTCGCGTTCGAATACGGTTAATGCGTATTTACTTAGATTGACTTCCTTAATATAAACTACACCCGCTGGCGACTTCATTAATGTTAAAAATAGAAAACTCGATTTAATACAAAGCAGTGTGAAAGCTTATAATGGTCAGATTTTCGACAAATTAATTAGCAAAGACGTGCCCCTAAAATAACATATGACCTTAGAAGATTTCCATCTCATATAATATTGATCTTATGACTCGTACGTTTTACGACGTAATAAACAGCTAAATTGACGAGTTTGTAGCAGTCCATAACAAAATCTTTACTACTCATTATCCCCTGTTTTATTCCGTACATAACGGAAAAAATGACGTAAAAAGCGATTTTTTTTTATATTTACATTTATTATGTGATATGTGCTTTGTACTGCTTGTTGACTGATTTATTTATAAAGTGGCGAAATTTTTTCTAAGGCATTTAAAATATCACCCAATGGGGTCCGTCAATCAGCAGCCGATATTATAGACAATGGCGACTGCTCAATTCTGAAACTTCGTACAACAGAGAATAATGATTACTTACTGCTGTGTGAGCACCGCTGCGCTGTCACCGCGGCCATCGCTGGACTGTCGAGAAACTGTTCTTTTTTCACTACGGGATGCACCTAAACAGACATTTTACAAAATGGTAACTAGATAAATTTACCATGAGTTGCGAAGTCAAAGATAACCTATCGTCACAAGTTAAACAGAATCTCCTCCTTTTTAAGTCGGTTAAAAATAATATCGTAGTGCAAATTTTTTTATAAGCAAAAATATTTTAATTTCATTTTCACCTTAAATAAGTAACTGGTTAGTTAATAAGGATCGTGCTGTAAATAGAATTATTGACACATCGTGACTAGGAAGAGCAATCGATAATTGTTTTTACTCCATTGCATTAGGTACTGCATGTACAATTATTATTTGTCAATACGTTGTCGATGCAATTCATAAATCTTAAATGCAATCAAAAAGTTACGAGAGTAATGTTAACACAATCTTCAATAGTTTTCCTGTAATTTGTGTGAATCGAGCATTAGTCAGTCATGAGAATTTTAGACTTAGTAACTTTATTAGCTTTAGAGATAAAAATATACAGCAAATATTGTAAAAATTAGAACTCATACAAAATGTTCATTACTGGTTTTACCGTAATGTAATACGTACAAATTATCTTAATACTAAGTTCATTAATTTCTACATTGTAGAATAATAGTTAATAATAATTGCTTTGATATTTTCTTTTTGCATGTATTTGTATGGTGTCAAATGGCAAATCGCATCGCTTAATCTTTCGGACAGACAATATATATATTTCAACATTTTCGCATTGTATTTGCATATTTATAATACATACTCAATTAATAAAATAGTAGCTTTATGTTATTCTTCTCGACGAATCTGGTTTACGATGGGTCATCACGGACGTACATTGTATTATCATTGATGTAACGTAATTCTGGGCCACAATTCCGCTTTGAGCCGGTTATTTATATCTTGGGTCTAGGTGTTAAGAGGTACATATCGATTATTTCTGGTTATTATCATAAGTAACACACTAGTTAGTACTGATATTGGTATCATTTTTGTGAAATGAATTAAAATAATTGTGTTTAAATACTGTGGTCAAAATAACCTCTTTCTCTTTGACTTTAAATAATTTCAAGATTTGTTTTCTAAATTCTTATGACAAAAATCTTAACTCTGATAATTAATAAAAATAGTTTTCTAATATAGGATACATGCGGATTATTATCAATATCGACTATAATTTTTGACTTAATATAATACGTCACTCAATATTATTTAAAAATGTATAATACAAATATTGAGAGTTTATCTGTTATGTGACCTTTTATCAAAATTTAAAAAATAACATTACCCGTGCCGGTGGCGGGGGCGAGGGCGAGGTCGCTAGGCGAGTGGCTCGCGCCGGACGAGCCGCTGCCGGCAGACGTCGACAGCACGGCTACAACAAACAAACAAAAATTAAGTTAGTACCTTTTGCCCGTGACTTCATTCGCGTGGAATTAAAAAACTTATTTACTAGGTGTTCCTCCAGACTATGTTCTACATCTGTGCCAAATATCGTCGAGATCTGTTGATCCCTTCCGGAGATACCCTTTAAGAAACATCCATCCATCTAAACGTTTGCGTTTACAATATTAATGATCTTATCTGGCCCAGTAGAACATGTACTAGTACCATACCCTACATGTATCCGCGTCCCTTATAAGAAATGTGCCACAGGATTCTTGTCGGGCTATTTTTGTCGTAAATGCCGTGGTATGATGAAAAAGCACGAACCTCTTTCCTGTTGCTTCAGCCGCGCCTGCGCTCGCTGCAGCTCCCGTGTCCACGCGCTCGTCTCCGATAACCCTTGGTCGCCGCACAACTTCACTATTAGTTTCAAACCTAGAATAGATATTAAAATACTTTATCTTTTTCATGTAGTCAATTTAGTATTTTTTGAGGAAGTCAGCAAAAGTATTCGCTTAATATTACGTGACTAGGAACTTTATAGATACGTAGTCTAAATTTATCTTAGGATCGAAAGGGATACTATATGTGTTTCTGTTATCTATTCATTGTTTAATTTTCTTAAAGTTGTTTAAAAACTAACATTGTACATTGTCTGGGAATCGTGCGTTTAACTTCTTATAGAGAGCGAGAGCCTCCTGATATCTCCCACTGGCCCGCAGACAGCCGCCCATCAGCAGACCCCATTGCGGCTGCGACACAAACAATATGAATAAACTTGTAGTTGACACTGTCAGGGACATAACAAAACAATGACAAGAAAGCGATAAACACGTTTGATGATTTAATGTCGACGTCAAACAAACATACAATATCAACAGAGCAAAAATATAAACATCTTGATCAATGTAGTTGTCAGATGACAGTTTACGAGGACTTTCACCTAATGTGAATAACTTGTAGAAAAGAAAATTTACAAGTTATTATTTAAATATTATAGGTTCATAAGTATAAGAAGAAATGTAGCACTTAAGATTGACAAAGTTTAGTAAAATCTCGAAAGGGATTTACGAGAAATAATTAAGCCATAACCTACAGGAGTTAGTTCAAAGATAAAACAAACAACTTTCTTAGAGATTTCTCATGCCAAATTTTTTACTAAAGTTCTTAGTGAAGATTTAACAAATATAGCAGTAGCAGTTAGTAGATATGTTAAGCATCAGTGGTCACATTGTGCGGCTGCAGGCGCGCGGCGCGGCGGTAGTAGCGCAGCGCGTCGTCGGGCGGCGCGTCGCTCGCCAGCCACTGCAGCGCGCTCACCGCGCTCGGCCACACCGCCTCCGCCTGCTTGTATAACATTAAATACATTATTGTGTTGTAGTGCTTGCACCAAACCAAAGATTGAAGGAACAGTTTGTGTAAACCAAAATAGTTGAAAAAAGCGTAGGATTGCTCGGTTGCCATATATGTTTAATTTCTTGTCGGTAACGTAAAGTAGTCTAAAATTGTCCCTTTCATCATGACTAACTAAAGCTTGATTTATTTGCACATCAATTTAGCAATAAACTTGCATCTTGGTAGTGATGTTTGGCTGTCTGCGTATCACCCAGCTCTGCGTGCAGCTGCGCGAGCGCGCACGACACGCCCGCGTCCCAGCTACCGATCATACTGTACCTGCACGTTTAAAAAAACATTTCTATTAAAAATAATTGTTATCTTTGTTATGAAAGAGTTATGGAAAGAGTATGAAAGGAAATGGCTATATTTTTATACACGTGTTTCGACCGCAGAATTTCACAACTTCGCTTAAATCTAATCTATCTGAAATTATAATAATTTCTAATGATCTTCATGTTTTTCCATCTCAAGCAAAAGTCAAAAAATGCGACCAAGAAATGTGTAGTTGAAATCATTTGCTTTGCTTAAATTTGCAATGCATTTCGCATTACGCGAATAATAAAAATTGCATATTGCAACTGCAAATTCCAAATGCGCTTTTAATACGAATTATCATAATGTATTGCTCGTTAATCAGTAAATTATCGTTCCATCTAAAATATTCACGATTTCAAATTTATATTGCGATAGTAAATGTCTTTCTTTTTGTTTATTTTATAGCATTAGATATAATAGCTTCCAATTTGTGAAGACATCGAAAGTAGACATAATTTTATCAATTACATCAAACAGGTCTCAGTTTTACACTAGATGGTTATGAATAGTAACTGTAAGAAAGCACAGAGCAAAGTTACCAGTGGTCAGCAGCGGAGGGGTCAGCGGTGTTGCGGTGCGCGAGTCGCGCGAGGCCGGCAGCGGCCAGCGAGCGCAGCGTGCCGCCCGCACCCGCCGCCCCCGCGCCCGCGCGCACGCGCTGCCACCGCGCCTCCGCCCCCGCACCCTCCCCGCTCTGCTCCATACACAGCGCTACACCGACATCATGCCTTATTTAACATTTGTGTGACACAGTATATCCTATTATTAAGAAGTGAATTTAAAAGACAATGCTCGTAGTATAAGGAACAGCTAACTATGAGACATCAAAAAGAGCTAGAGAATGAAATAGAAGAGAGATAAGATTGTCAGTTCGTAATGCGTAGTAAGATTTCCTTTTAATCGACACAACATGCATTCAGAGCACCACGTGGACGGCGTATAACGAGCAAGAAAATGCGTTCTATAAAAACGATAATCCCAATTATCAATGACAATTCTAACACAGTGTTAATGAAAATATGATTATAAATAAATTACTTGATTAGCTCACTCTACCAGTAAATAGATTAAAATGTTACATTGTGAACTAATCTCTCCGGATGACATCATTCTTCATTTCCATATATAAACATTTTTAACACTGCTTAGTGATAATTGTCCTCAAATTGAATAGTTAAGAATCGGTTAACCCTAAATTGAAAACAGTTTAGTGTTTATATAACACTAAACTGTTTCCTTCTCCCATTTAGATTCTCGTGATGAAAGAAAGAAACAATTCTTTTAAAATCGTCCCGAGCAGTTACCCAAGTCATGCATGGCGACGAGATCTGCGGGGTCGAGGTGCGCGGCGGCGAGCAGGCGGCGCGCCGCGTCCCCCGCCGCCTCGCGCCCGCCCCCCGCCGCCGCCAGCTCCGCCAGCGCGCCGCACACGCGCGCGCTACACGTGTACGGGTCGTCGCGGGCCGCCGCCTCGCTCAGCGA
>LD688932.1:5847437-5873919 GCA_003118335.3 Papilio memnon
TGACAAATGTAAACAATAAAATAAAGTTTTTATAATTTCACGCGGATAAAGCCGCAAGGGAACAGCTAGTATTCTAATATTAATAATAATGATGTACAGTTAGTTACTTTCGATATATTGATTAGATAACTGCAAAGAACATAGATATAGAAAGCTACAAATATACGTTCAATATATTTGACTTTAATTCGATACATTTTTCCTTTTTTCTTGGGAAAATAATTACTCCATTAACAGTTTTTTTTAACAAATGTATTAAAGCAATAAGTGTTCTTTGTGAAGTCAAACTGGTCGGTTTAAGTAGCGATTGGTGACGCTGTAACAGGAGTTGCTACATGCAATTTAATTATCGGAATGAGCTCCCGCGCTTTACCCTTTTGTACCCTAACCCCCTGATGAAAAAAAATACTCACCCATAAAATAGAGGACCGGGTAACGAAAAAAAAGGAGCGTATGCAAATTCGGGATAAAATATAGCCCGTAAATGCCACCGTTTCTAAAAGAATATTAGAGACGTTTTTCAGTGGGTGGCTGGGGGTCGTCACTTTATACTTTGTCTCCGCGCTAAGTACTGCAGCCATAGCTCCGCCGACGTCGCCGAGTGTCCGGGACGCCTGCCGTGTCGCCTTCATTTGCGACTCCTGTGCCCACATAATTCAATGTGCACCTGTTTGTACATAGATCTAATTTTTGCCATGAAGATGAGATATGTTCCAATAGTTCAAGATGGTCTGAACAATATCTATTGCACATATTTTGAACCATAGACATTGAATTACTTAAATCTTAATGCACCTGCTTTCCTGTAACTTTATGTAATACGTCAGATGTTTACAGAAATGTAACATCACTTTGTAAAAGAAATTAGTACAATATAGAAATTGGTATTAATTTTATTGCAAGAATTTATCTTTAAAATGTAATTACCGATAATTATTAGGAATAACTTAAAAAAATGAGTCGTGAAATAATAATATTGTCACTTGGCCAGTGTTTTTTGTGAGGGACGGTAGGTAATGATGGGTCAGCCGGAGGGAATGAGTTAATAGGTGTTTTAATTATTGAGGACAGGCCGCGTCGGCGCGGGGCGCGCGGTGCTGGGGGGAGGGGGAGGAAGAAAGAGACGACATCAAATATTTAAGGCTTAATGCCGGCCGCGCTCTCGCTTGTAATTAAAGCGTTCTTTCCTTTTTTCAGCGGCCTGATACAATATTCAGCATGAGAAGGAAGCGCTCCGGTGGCGGGGTGGCGCCTCCATTGTATTCGCTAAGGAAGATAAATTAAAAAATATAATTACAAGGCGGCCGCCATAATTCTCGGCGGGCGGTGGGCGGCGGGCGGCGCGCGGGGCCGCAATAGTGGAGGAGCGGGCGCTCCCGGAGGAGGCTTCTTAAATATTTGGGGATAGCGCGTACCTACGCATTACGTAAATTAATGACACGGATTCGAGGAAGGATGGCGCCCGCCGCCGTCGCCCGCGCCGCTTGCCGCTTGCCGCTCACCGCTGTTGTTTGTTTTGTTTTAATGCACGTTGTTAACGACCTTATTAGACGCGAATTATAATACCATCCCTCTGCCCCCGCGCCGCGACACCGCCCCGCTCCGCGGGCCTCGGCAGCGCACAGATTAATTGGCCTAATGACTGCCTCGTTCCGATATAATTGCTGAAATCTGACTTTATCGCTGCGATCCGATTTCAATTTATAAGAGAATTCCTCAGCTTACTTATTCATTAAACTTAAAAGCAAAAATGGATGAAGAATTACAATTTAATATTATTTCTATTTATGGAGTCATTTGCTAACAATTTTTCTAAAAAAATTAACAACATAACTTCCCTTAACGGCAAATATGATTTATATAATTGTATTATTTCCTAATCAATCAACCTTGATTAAGGATATAAGAGTTTGTAGTAAGAACGCGGAAACCAAGATGCGACAAAATGAAGACATGCAAGAATAAACATGCGTTACGGACAATGAGATGCGTTCCGACAGGCGGGAGCGGGGGCGGGGGCGGGCGGCGACACGTGAGCGCGCATGCCCGCTCATGAGCAACAAGTGTGCTCATGTGTTTACAAGCGAACAAGTTTTCCTGACACATATGTAAATGTTCGGAGAACTTTCACAACCTTTTGTTTCACAGGAATTACATCCGAATCATCCATAGCAGTCTTTTGAACACTACTTCTTATCATTTAAGATTAATTACTGTAGTTAATGCAGAATCCCAATGAGAACTGAGTATATTAGTTGTTTACGGGCACTAATGATTTACATTTATGAAAAAAAAACATGAAAGGGTAAAGTTAAAAATGTATATAAAGGTGAGAAATTATTGTTGATTTTTGAACGATTAAGTTAATATCAAATAATTATTTTGTTAAATAAAGTGCTGGCATCATATGAAATTGTTTTATTTGGTATTGTAATGTGAGTTTTTTAACGGACAACCCCGAATGGGTTGATAGATAGGCTGCGATCGAATAACAAATGACAGTTGTCATGAATGGTGGAATGATGCGCTGTGGTTGTACGCACGTATAAAGTCATTTTGTTAATCTTTGTAAATGTTTGCAATCCGGATAGATCGTGTTGTGCAGTTTTCACTAAAGATTGGAGGTCAGTGTTCTTGGTGTTACGCGATTGTTATTTCATTTATCGCCCACAGTGGAGGATAAGTTACCGTGTATATGATCTACCTTCGGCATGAAATTCAGCAAGTTTCTCGTCACTTCGTCATACATATTAGAGGAAGTTTCAAAGTATCGCCGTCTAGTGTTGGAGTTATTGAAAATTAAAAGGTTAGCGATTTCATTTCGTACGAAAATAATGATTTGAATAATATAAGTAGACTTTATACTTACATTTCCAAAATGCGAATATTTCGACATAACTTGACAATATTATGTTCTTTACATTTGAATTATTACCCAAAAATTACAAGATTTTACAAAAATTACGTCTTGTACAGTTATAGTACCTACATAGCAAAATGAGCTTTAAACATTACCGACCACTCAGAGTCACGTCTCGGAGCGAAACAAAAGTATCGATGAAGCCGTGCCGCCACGTCGGCTCGGAGCGGAGCACCCTCCAAAGAAAAACTTATTAATTTTAGTCATTATGAATTCCGCGAACGAAACTCGAACGTCTAATTTCAACCCTAACTTATCAAGACGCGAATAAAAAAGTTCACCCCCGGCACCCCCTTTGCTCACCCCCTTGTTTAAAACGCCGGCGAAAAAAGAAGCACATAAAAATGCATGAGGCCTTCCTCGTTATAAGGAAAGGGTAGCGTCCCCCTTCCCCCACGGGAGGTAGCTGTAAAAATCGTCTCTAATTTAAATTTGGGAGTTTCGCGGAGCGCGAGGCGAGTCTGATGTCTTGATAAATGTGCGCGAATTCCACTAATTTGGAGTCTTCAACGCTCCGAACTTTTAATTGGACACGCATAAATCGCGCTACTGGCGTAATGGAGGACGCATTAATTTGACAAAATGGCCGCTCAGCGAGCGCGTCCAGATCTCGAGATAAACATCGCTCATTGTTCCCGGAAGCTCATTGCCCGCGCCTCGCCACCGGTGACCTGCGAGATAGCACTCGTTACTGTCTATGAACATAGAATATGGAAATTACTTCATTGACCCTTATGTTAATTAAACGCCTTCTAGTGAGTACATATTTATAATTCAGTAACGCATGTAACTAGAACCTGAATAATTTTATAAATATTTACATTAGTTAAGGTGTCCATATATTTCCTGTTCATATAAAAATGAAAAATTATATATAGTTATGCATATAGTGCCGACCATATTACGAGTACAGCTCACTCTATGAGTATCTCATTTCATTTAAGAAAACGGGTAAATTATTACCCACGTCGTCGCAATTATTACTGAAACATTTATTTTCAAAAGTAAAGTTTATATGTTTTCAGGAAGTACCGCTTTATTCGCTGATATGTCTTCATCTAATATAACAGCCAAATCTGTAGAATAATTTACTTAGCCAATACTCATTCTCTTTCTCGTCATTAAATCAGGACAAAAGCGAACCGTTGACAAACTTCGACGGGTGTAATGTTATTCATTTGCGAAAGTCAAAGGTTTTATTTGTAGGACGGCAAAAAAATAAGTCTCCGGAAAGCGGACGGTGGCATTTTTTCCATTCGCCGCGTTCCATTAGCGTGCCTTTGTTTGGCGGGAGCGCGCAAATTAATTTAGCTCTCCCGCCATTTCCTTGCACCTCCGCCCGCGCGCCTGCCTAGCCCCGAACGCGCCCTTTTCGTCTACGCCTTGCTCTACGTATCGTTTTCTTCTTTATGGCTCATTACACATCATCGTTGCCATTGTTTTTCTGTCAAACCAACTTGATCTAATTATTATTTTTATCAGCAAATGTGCTAAGTTGACCCTAATGTTGAACTCGCTTTATCTTATTAGGTAAAACAATACGACTAGAGATTTCATACAATTTCATTTATAAGCTTTGATACAAAATACGAAAATAAAAATTGTTTTTGTGACAGTTTACTGGCTCTAATTACAATTGTTCTACACAAAAAATATTGTAATTTATACTAGTTACAAGCCTTATTTCAATCGCTTAAAATTATCAATCTGCATCTGTTTTCATAAGTAAAAAATGTACCAAGGAGTTATTATTTGATTATAACTAACTTCAAATATATCATTTACGGAATAACCTTGGCGGCTTGCCAGTAGTAGGGTGTTTGGTCGCGACCATTAGATTCTGTATCATATTCATATGATCTGTGTTCTTTGATTTAGTATACTAATTATGAAAATATACTGATTTTCTTACCTTTGTAGATCTGCGCCGGCGCCTTGTTTCTACGTACACGATAAACGAGCTTTCGTTGCCACAAAAAGGGCGCTACTGACGCCGGCGCGGCCGTGACCCACAGTTTTTTAACCCGCGCGTGCCCTCACCGCACCGACCCGCCGCGCGAGCTCACAACCCTTGCGTATTCATAAACCGTACCCTGTCATATCGCTGATATCTGTGCCCCGAAAGTGAATCCTAGTTCTATTATGAATACTAAATCTGTTTAGTTACATTTTGAAAAGCTCTATAACTAGGTAGTGTGTAAATAATTGAAATCACTTGTGATTTTTTTGCTTATTCCAAATTCCATATTCTTAGGGTGTTTGGTATGTTAGTTAGAATAATAGGTTAAATATAAAAAGGTTATCTAATCAATAATTTTAAAAACAATTCTTGAAATATTAAAATTGTTACGAGCATTTCGACCCTAACAACGGTTGCTTTTCTTAATTTTTTTTAATTAATTACAACAGTAGACACATTTTAAATTCTTAATTAAGCAATCCGTACTTTCACCCGCCTATAAATTAGATCGAGCCGTTTCCATAGAGACTACTCATCCTTTAAAGCGGGCCGGGAGGGTGTAGGGGGGTTTTACAAAAAATATAACTTAGGGTGAGTAAAAAACCGTGGGGTGACTCAGCCGGCCGCTGCACCCCACGATGAGAAATCTACGATCAATATTAACTCTTTTTTTCAACAGGGAATCGCTGAATTTTTAAGTCCGTTTTAAGCGTTCACTTGGCCGTGGTAGCTAAATGACGCGTGTGCGGAATGTATTGGCCACGCTTGACGCGCAGTCCACGCTTCAATGTTGCCAATATTTGATCAGAGTGACCACTATAAATCTCCCGCGCTTATTGCTATTCGGCCCGCGAACATTAGCCAAGGTCAACACATGTGCTACTGACATTCGTTTTTTAACGAGAATATTTAGCACTTAGCAATTTAAAGTCAATAACCCAAAATAAAAATTTGCTATGCATTTTTTTGTTTAATTAAAAATGCTACCTATTAAAATCGGTAGGTTACTATTAATGCCATGGTTTTAGCTTTTGATTTCCCACAGGTCTAATTTTATTCTTGCTGTAAAATTATATATACACATTTGTGATTCAAAACACACTGTCTTGTACTTTCAGGTATATTAATTCTTTGCCCACGCTTATGTTATATGCTGATAATAAAGTTAAAAAATTTAATCATTGAAAAAATAGTTTAATCTAAGCCGTGTATAAAAAAATTGACTATTTTAAAAATGAACCCCCACCCAAGCCGGGTGTCCGAGTGCACGCGTGCGTCAAAAAAGCATTAGCTAAAAAAATCTATTTATGACAGAGACCATTATCGTCTAATAAATCAGCTGCCCGCTCTTCTGTTTTCGATAATGATTCTATTATTATGGAAAAACGTTATGTAACTGTAACATTTTTTTCACAGTCGGAAAACATGGAAATGGCTTTTTTAAATCATCGACTTTCTAAATAACAACGAAGAAATAACAATTTCATACAGTTACAGTTTAGGAGAACTCTATCTTAGTTTTAATTGAAAAAAAAATAGTATTGAACGTGTTTGAACGACCTGAAACCCCCTAGAGATTCAGTTTAATCTGTCAGTTCCAACTAAGCGTATGTAGCGAATTTTATATCTAACACAATAAATGACAAATATTAGAATTGCAGAACGGATTCTTCATGTTTAAGCTTATTAATTAAAATTAACTTAGAATATACTTTTAAACATTTCTAATTGATTTTTTGAAACGTAAATAAAAATATGAAAGCCTATTCCATATGAGAAAGCTCGCGTTAGTTTTTACGTGTGCCGTGCGGCGCGGCGCCCACTGTACGGGTTACAAATTGTGGGGTGAAAGGGGTAGTTTTTTCTAATCGACTTTTCTGGGAGTAATAAACGATATTTATCTTTGTTAATTATAGTTTCACTGCGTTATTTAGTAGACGTGTTCGTGTTTTTGCTACAACTGTTTGTGTTATTATCGAATTACGTGCGTTTGTCGTTAAAGTAATTGTATATTTTGTAGAATTTTTAGTATGAGGAGTTGAAGTAATGAATGTTAGTATTATTTTTTTATAAATATTACTTCGTCCAACATGTAAAACAAACACGATTAGTGGATATTGTAGCCTATCATTATATTATTATACAAAAAATATGATTTCTTTAAGCGTATGTAAAAGAATATTATATCTTTTTCACATCTAAGAATGAAATAAAGATTTTGACTTTTTTTAATAGCTAACAGTAGTTACAACTCAATTCCGCCACGAGGCGTAAATCTATGTATATAATATGATTTTCCTATTTACTTATGTGTATGTAAATATTGTAAGGCTTATTCTGAGGAAGTTTTCTTACAAGTTTTTTATCCAACGTACTTTTTACATTAATGAAGTTTGTTGTCTGCCAAGTAATATGACATCGACATTGCCAAAAGTATTCAATAGGCGTCGCTAGTGAGCTGTGAACAATGGAGACCGGCACAATGGACGATACCAAGTGTAGACCACCAAATAACTACCTACGCATCAGAGATGAATTACGTTATTAATTCGATCAGTTCGAAAGTATCGTATATCATATACGACTTTCTCTTTATTTTGTAGAGAATGGATCTTTATTGGAATTTCTTAGTATAAACAAACTGTAACGAACGTACTGATGTCTTGTTCATTAACGTTAACTCTGGTTTGATATCTGTGGTGTTCTATGTCGAACAATTTTGTGTTAATTAAACCCGAATGTACTGTGAATTCATGCATATTTGGTTTGCGGACTGATTGTGAAACTTATTTATCTTGAAAACAGTTAAACAATTTAAAGTTTACCAACATCCTATTTATCTAAGGAAGCTACGAGAAAATGTGGAATTTTAATCGGAAAATTTAATCGTCTTAGTTAATTTCTATATTAAAATAGAAGCTATTCGAATTTAAAAAAAACTTGACAGCTAGATGAATGGATTGTAAAATTTTAAAATATAAAACGAGGGCAGTGATCTCGTGTGGCGCATGCGTAATAGCAACCCTTTTTTAACCCCTTCACGTCCCAGAGTGTTTTTTATAAGCCTTTTTCTAAAGGGTTGTGTATGGGGTACCTGCCACGCGACTTCGGAAGGGTTGAGTTTTTTTTCTATGGGTCGTCGCATTTTTTTGTTGAGATGAATATATTTTTTCTATGGTCTACTGCCGAGAACAATAGAAAGAGCATTGAACTCTTTGGGACACATCAGCTGATGCCATAAAAGTGCACTTGTGGCTCTTTACACTATTGATTTTTACTTTCGTTCAAGGTCGTTGATTCTTTTATTCTATTTCCGTACTTTTTTAAAGGACTTCTAGTATGTGTACGGTTTCCTTATTAAATTAGGACCTTTTCATTACTTCTTTTGGAAAACGACTGATGGACAGATCGTTTCTCTATGTTTGAAGAAGTCACAACAATAACTATGTGGCCTTTCTCCAATTACCTTATTAAAATATAGTTAGTAGTATTGTAATTCAGTAGTAAAGTTCATTCTTGTGCTATTTATATGTCATTCGAATTAACTTTTTTATGGTTGATAAGCAAGTACTTGACCACTATCCCACATGTTAAGTGGTGATGTGGTCAAAAGATGGCTAGATTTTCATTTTCGACGTACCTATACATTTTATTCGATGTACAATTTTTATATGTGAAGTGTTAATACTGTCAGCATTAGAAGTCGTAACCGGATGGTGTCAGATTCCTCCGACGCAACACCCGTTCGATTTGTGCGCGCCGGCGACAAAAAAACTAAACATTGTACAGAATTGCACATTCTACTAACCCACATACATCAAGGTGTTAAGATTATCAAATTGCAAGCCCGTTATTTCGCGAACACTCGTTCTATCAAATCCTTTGTTGTGTCTTTTTTATGTTTTAAAAAAATTGCCCCTTTTCCCGTTGTCCAACGTTTTTGTGTCTAAGTGCTTACCAGGTAGATTGAAGTTTTTATCCGATGGTTAAAATAATGAAAAAATATATTTAAATAATAAATAAATTGCCCTATAAAATAACGTGAAAATAGTAGTAGATGATAACAAAAATAACCTTAAATGGAACAAATATCGTCAGGATGTACAAGGCTTCTAGTCCATACTTCCGATCTTCGTATAAGTTAAGCTTTGATTAATATTCGTAGAATTGTTATCCGATATTGTATTTCAAATCTCTTTTCCCGTCTAATCTTAACATTTTGTTCTACATTTATTTTGTACTAGCTTTCGCCCGCGACTTCGTCCATGTGTAATTAAATTTAAAACAAAGGTAAGTGCAATATGTTCTTTCAAACTATCCTCTACATCTATCCCAGATTTCATCGAGATCCGTTCAATAGCTTAGAATACAAACTCTAACAAATATCCATCCATCTAAACTTTCGCATTTATAATATTAGTATTAAAATGAAGAATATTTGTTACTAGTAAAAAATGTCCACCATTTTGATATGGAATGTAAAGATCTTTTTACCTTAACTTCGTTTATTATCTTGCAAAGCAATGAATCTGTTCGGATCTGATTACGTCCAGATAGAGTTTCATGAGCACAAGAAACACTTCTATGAGTTCTTTTTCAATTTTTACTGAGGATATGAAACGCGCTCCAAAGCAATTCTAGGAAAATTAAAAAAGCTTAATTAAAAAGCAGACACTTATAAATACATCCATATATTGGTTTCTTCAATGTTAGTTCATTTCTTAGAAGTCGATAATTTCTAAGATATTAATCTTCTTGTATTAGGAAATTGACGATTTTAATGTCTCTTCTATGTGTAGTCCTAAGACTGAAATTAAAATGAGACCAAAATTTAGAAAAAGGCCTTTTTTTATAAAGTTTGGGGCTATCTTCAACAGAAAGATTAAGCAAAAACTACACGCATTACACGGCCGGTCAAACACTATGTAACTATTATGCGAACATCTAAGAAAGGACATCACAAACGGATTAAATGAAAACAAACCCGGTAGCCGCGTGTTGTTTTAAACAATTCGGTTCGGATACAAACAGACTTGTTTGTTTGCTATTCGGCAACGAAAGTGTCGCAAAATAGTTTTGTAACACTTGTGTCTATTAGCCTTTGTGAGAAACACCGCCACAGTAGCGATATTCGCCAGATTAAAGGATTAAAGCCAGACAGTAAACAACTTTACGTAAAAGATTTGGTATTAAAGAAAACGTATTTATTTCGTATACACTCTTCGCAGCGGACATTCGAGGAATGTGCACACGTTTTTGAAACTGTTTAACCAAAATTGTCATAGTAAATACAAATTTCAAACATTTGGTGATTATTTTGTTTCATAAGTCAATTAAAAATTTAAATTTTTCTAAAAGCAAATTTTATAAGTCAATGGAATTGGATGATAATAAATCTTAGTGTCTGAAATATGTAAGGGATTTCTATTTATAATTATACTAACTAAACATAAACGATGATAGAGTGTGATGACTGTACGAAGTATAATGTTGCTGCAGAATCGGGACAAGTTCTATACGCGTTATTAATGACATTGTGTAGGTCTAGGCTTTTGTGCGCATATTTTCAAGAATCTTATGATTGCATTCAATGGGAGTTTTTGAGTAAGGGATTATTTAGCGTAAAAATCAATAATCAAATGTCCCCGTGACAATGGACGGCGGTTAACCGAGCTCACTATCATAATAAATGCTACGCGGTGTGACGGCGTGGGTGGATTTTTTATTGCGCCACCTCGCGCTCGAGTACGGGGACGAATTCGCGACATCATTCCACGAAAATAAACACCTTTTGTAGCTATGAATGGTTTGCCTTGAAATCGCATAAGAAATTGAAACAATGTTAACTCTAAGAATGAATTGTAAGTAACGGAGGCAAAACGTACCTAAAAGTTTTACGCTCAAAATATGGAACAACTAATTCGGTCTTTTGCTAGTCAAATTCACCTTTTTAACATCAAATTTAAACTTAAGATTCATGTACATAGAAACTGAATTAATTAGAAATTGAACGTCACGAAAATTTATTGCAATTTGTCGCTCAGAAAATGCTAGCCACAACAGATATGTGCGAGATTTTCGTATTGTATGATGAACTCTACATTTTAAACGTTCAACGATGCAAACTCACGTTAATAATCAAGTATTTTTTGACAATAGTTCGATGACTCTTGCAACTCCTCACGATTTATTGATATAAAAAAGGGTAGGTATATAGAGCGTAATAATTGATTGTAGTGATATCGAGACAGTTCTCGATGTCTCGAGAGATCGCACACGTGCGTCTGGAGCGACACAACAGCAAATAATGCAATGTATTGTGTGACTGATTCCTTAAGAATGTTTGCTTACCTCCGATACTTCTCTATTGACGCGAACTGTAGCTTTTACTTCATTCAAATTCTACCATAGAGGTATTGTAGTGGCATTCTGGTGTTACTGTCATGCTTGTCTCTATGAATCAATATTGTTTCCTGCTTCAGTAATGTTTAAGTGTAGATAAAACAATTCTCAATCTTATTTAATACGTCGACTAACTAAAACTAACTAACTAAGACTAAAAATGTTTAGATCTGGAGTTTACGTACTTTTTTTTCAAATGCTATGTATAGTGTCACAAGCCTTCAGAATGCTAACAAAAACTTTCTTATGCGTTTTTGAAAAAAAAAAAAGTGTTTCCTTCCGTATTTTTCCTTAACGCAGCAGATGCTTGTTGGAATTCCAAAGAATACAATTATATCTACACATATGTTTGGATCTAAGACATCAAAAATACTTAAATAGTTACCTTTATTAATTATTTCAGATTTTGTATTTAATTTGTTAGTGATTACTAACTTCTTTCCGTGAAGAATTTTTCGGTATAGTACCTAACAGCTGTTTAACTCGAAGATTTTATAAAGACTAAGGCAACATATACAGAATTCAGTCTCGATAAAAGTAATGGTGTACACTATAGTCATAAACATTTTTTGCATAACACATTTGGAAGGCAGAAACATGGGTTCAATCGCCACCTGTCACTGCCGCGGGTACCTTAATCAATGGCGAGGCTCCGTTTCCTCTGACACATAAAAACAAATGAAGACTCAGCCACTATAAAAAGTAACAAAGCCGAAAGTGTTCCGAGCGGCAGATTATGAGCACGTTCATTTATTAATTTATACGTAGCATCGCGGTAAAAAATTCAACCCCACGAATATAAAAAACGTAGCTCGCGTCGCCCAAAAGGGAAAGGGTGTTCCGTCGTACTCGCGTGCTGTTTAAGTTTTTTACCGCACTTTGCGGTTTGTTTTTTTCGGGTGCGTTTCTGTTTTTTAACACAATACCGTTTGTTAAGGAATATTTTTAAGAGACGCGTCGAGGAGCTCGCGCCCGCGAGTCGACGGTGCGATGTTTTTGTCGACAGTCGTATTTTTAAATCACTCCAGGCGAACGGGAGAAGGGAACCCTTTTCGGTATTTAGTCACGGGTCCGCCTGGGGGAAGGTGGGTGTTTTACGAAGCATGTGTTGCTTTCTTTAATTATGTAATTCCGCGGAAGAGGCGTAAGTTGCTAAGAGAGCACGAGCGGTGGCATATGGCGGAAGATAGAGGCGATCTTTCTTAAGTGTACGTTATACTTGCGTGCTTTATCGACTCCAACGATTACATTTTGATTTTGCAATAAAATGATGGATTTTAATTTAAATAATCTTTAATTAGGAATACCTACATTATAAGGTAATGGAATGAGAAGTGATTTGTTTCTCTATGTTTATAGTTATCAGTCGCGCATATATTAGTGTTATGTCGGATGTTAATGTTATTCAATCGTAACTTTTGTTAGGGCGCCATCGGACAACAATAAAGCCGATAAAACATACTTCAATGATGTTTTGGAAATTCGTAAGTGCGCTATAAACATGAGCCATGAAAATGCCATTAAATATTAAAAGTGGAGAAACGGAGAGCTTAACAAGAAATAAAACATCGTTATAAGAGGCAAGAAGAAGGCGCAGCGCCCCCGGCCCGGCCGGCTATCGGCGCGCCTCAGTTAATGCCTACTTATACCTTATTATATAGCGGAGTTTGCGTTGAGGAACAAAATTAATTGGTTAAAACTCCTCTCGGTATCCAGGGCGGGTCCCCCCGACTCCCTCTTAATTCCGGCCTCCCCCCGCTCCCTGCACTCCGCGCCATTCACCCCTTGCCCCGCGACGCCCGCGTCCGCCAGTTCCTTTGAACGCAACCTACCTAGAGAAAAAACAGAAAAGTATAAAGTTCCACACCCAAGTGTTGTAACTTAATTAATAATTCACATTTAATTAAACATTATTTTTATTTTTGTATTAAAATTGAATGTACTTTCATGTTTAAAAGTAGTAAAAAGGAATATAAAGTTTGAAAATTCACTTTAATAGAAAATAAGTTAAAAATTAAATTTATAACTGATATTTTATTAGATCTTATATTAAAAAGATACCTTTGTCTTCTGCCCTTTTTTAACAGATGTCTGATGTTCTCTCTGCCTCTCCTCTCACAATTACACAATATGTAAGGAAATATGAAAGTTACGTATGACAAATATAATGTTCAAAAATCGTAATTTCATAAGTTTGTATTTCAATCTATATAATAATGTAACTACTGTTTTAAAATCGCTACTGCAGTGCCTTTTGTATTGATACACGTTTTCATCCTTTTTACCTTTTGTAATAATACAAGGGGTCAAACGAGCGACGGGAACACCAACCTCTGATAAAACTGAGATTTTGAACTACCTACGAACATGAAAACTGTACTCAAATAATTAAAAAAATGTAATCGCGTTTTACTTTAACATTTAAAAACCTTGTTGTTGTTCTTCTCACTTTTTATTATTTTAATAACAATGCTATTATAAAATTGATTTTATTGTCAGAAAAATATTTTTTCGTTTTTTGAGCTACAACAGTTGTCGCGTGTGTAGGTAACGAAGGGCGAAAGCAAAGGGTAGGTCGGGCGGCGCGGGCAGAGCGCGCGGCGCGGGCGCGGGGCGAGGCGCGTTGCCACTTCTCCAAATAAATTATAATTCGCCAGCTCTCGTCCTTTATAACGTTTTACCTCATCACTACTGTTTAAAGCTCATTACCAAATCTAGAATAAGTTGACAACCGTGAAATCCATTAGATAACAGAAAGTCGGTAAAATCCAAAGGGAATTTAGACTAATTTTTGTTTCAAAGACATCTTTCTTTTTTCGAAAAAACAGTTTTTATTTAATAGCCAACCAGGTCATAAGTAACTATAGAAAATATATTCTGCCTTACGGTTTGCTAAAATCATTTTTTCTAATTCCGTAGATTTTTATCTACGTTCTATAGCATGTAATTCATATAGTGCACACACAGTAGTACCACAACCTTTTATTCCTACAGTGATATTAAATTTTCATTTAAAACCTGGTTACTGTTATTTGTAACCGTATTGCTGGTGACCGTCATATGTTTTTAGGAAAAACCATTGGTGCGGGTTCTTCTCAATTTAATCCAGGATTCCTAAAAAACACACAGCAAATATTTCTACCAACAACAAAAACGTTGTGCTTAATTGAAGCCTAACTTGTGTCTCAATAAACACTTTCAATTCATACATTAAACTAATTAATCTTTATTTGGGTATATGTTAGAATTATAACTTACAAAGAGGGTGACGTGGAGGCATGGGGTGGGGGATGATTAATAAATACCAGACGGATTCCCGTGCGTTTGTCTCGCGAGTATGCCGCGTGAGATGTTTTACAAATTGTAGATTTACCTAGGCACTATAATTATTATGTGCATTCTTGTTCACGGGTATACAAACTTAGTTATGTATAGCACAATACGTAGGTACTATGTCATGTTAGAGCAGTTAGTATACAAGTGATATAATCACGGTAAATATTTACCCGACTCACAGGTGGGTAATAATTTTGCCTAGTTATTTCTGCCCAGTTATATTGTTTTTTTTAAGTGTAGTATTTTAACAGGTTATCTACTACTAATAATGTACTATGTAAACTTGATTTTCTAAGTTTTTTTTGTATCTATTGCGAAGTTATCTGTTGAAAAAATATTAGTATGGAATAATGAAAAGCTTTTGTTGGTGTGCGTGCGAGATATAATGTTCGTAGTGTCATTATATCGCCGGGACAACTCATTACTTACGCTCGATCTTAGATAAATTACACTCCTCCCTTACTACTTAACTCCTGAATGGAGCCAACTTACCCACATCACACCCTAAACCTTTGTTATTGCTGCCCCCATTACTTAGATAAATTTACTTTATTCTTTTGTAATCGATGTTTTACTAGATCCTAAAAACAAGACCTAATTTGGTGATAGACAATAAATTCTCACGTCTTGTAAACTTGTTTGATTTGACAATGTTTTTGCCATTTAAATTGACTGAAGTGTAAGAAGTGAGCTTTTGAGCTTTATTTCAAAGATTTTTATAGCAAGACCGACCGTCTCACAAAATTACTACAATAGAATCAATAAGAATAATGACAAGGCCAGGTTATAAAATACAAAAATAGTAGTTTGTGTACTGTAGGCTGATTATCCTAGCTCATTCTCTTTTGTTGAAAATTGCAATAAAGCAGTCCACGAAGTCATTGTCTCTTGCAGTATGGAAAAAGATATGCATTTTGTCATTATTAGCGTAAATCAATATTAAATTAGACTTTTAAGTTGATGTTATATTCTGACAATTACTACTTTATGCATTGGTCGTCAACGGCCTTCATAGTCGAATGCTCTTAATGTAAACATCTTTAAGTCAGATTTCTGTTTTTAGTGTTGTTGCTTTATCCTTGTAAGTTTACTTTTTTTATAATTATCTTGCGTTATAACCACACTTGCATTATTTGACCGGTAACCATGTTTTTAAAATGAACTTTCTTTTTAAGTAATTAATGCATCTATTAATGTTCCTGCATCGCAACAGGCAGTAAAAACGTAGTTGTTGGTATAAAAAAACAATATAAATAAATAACAAACATCGCTCTTTATTTAATAGTTATGTACTGGACATAGATAATGAAATACATATATTCGTCGTATAATAACTATGTCACAAATAATTCTTATAATAATTTGTACATTCAAAACATTTTCACGAATTACATTTTGCCTTTCAATTAAAAGGTCACCTGTTTTCCGAAGATGAGGTAGTTTGGGGGAGGGCGACGTCTGATTCGTTTTCAAAATCACAACATAATCCGAAGTACAATCAATAACACTGCTGTTTACATTAACTAATATAAACGAATATGAAAGGAAACAATATATTTCAAAAATATCAATAAAATAGGAACTCATATCGATTGCAAATCTTACATTAGAAATAGATTTGCGATCTCTCGCAAGTTAAAATTATATTAATCGATTAAATTAAAATGACATTTGGTACATATTGGTAAGCAATTTATAAAACTACGCTAATTGCAGTTAAATCTATAAGGTTAAATGAATGATCGCTTGATTATACCTATGGTGGGCTACCTAAAAAATGTATTACAAAATATTGGTTCAAAATATCGAATTAAAAGATTTACTTGTCGACTTTGCTTAAGAGTCAAAAGTAAGTTGAATATGTTATTGCTTGATGTCTGCTAATAACGTCCCTTTTAGTCATTTTAATTTATTCGAGGAAAAAACTAACACAATGATGATTAAGCAACAAAATTAGGTTAGTATTACAATTAACGGTTAAGCAATAAAATCAGTCTCATATTGTGGAATTGGTAAGCGATGTCCACAGACATCTGACACGGTTCACGTCTGTACGTCTGTACGTCTGTACATATCATTGAGTTAAGATCAACTTTGGCTTGTTACCCTGAAACAGTATCCGATCCGAATGAGGTAGATAATGGCACCGCACAGCATTACACTAACTAACGTTAATTACAACATTCCAACATCGATAATTACGAGTCCTAATCGTTAGTATTTTAATTATTTGTACACATTTTATTTTGTACCTAGCATTTCTTTGGAAAAAAATATTCTATTACGTAGATTTTATATCGATATATCCTAGTAAACACTACAGCCATCGAATACTTACGACTAATAATAAAATAATAATAATCAACAATCAATACCGCTTAAATAGATTCGTTAATCCATGTGCGCGAAACATTCAGAACGTACTTCTGTGTTAAGAGATCACAATGAAAACGAAAAAATAAACACGCTACAACTAATAGGAGACTAATACCCGTAGAACAAATTGCGTCAATGCTCAGGACTCCTGCTCAGCGCTGCCCGCTCGGAGCGCTACACACGTACATCACATATAAACATAACAAGATCCATGTGCACTGAGAATTGAATCTTAACACTAACGTATATACAAGATCCACATTAAATACTTTGTAACTTACTACTACTTCATTATCTAACGAGAACAATTCCGAGTGTACATGAACTCGCGAACACATTTACAAGTCATTATCATAACACTTACTATTCATACAGATTTTATGAATCAATATCGTAATCGATACGACATTGAGACAATTTTGATATAAATATCCCTCTGATAGCGATCTACCTATGACTATCAAAATATATACATACACACAAAGACTGCATAAAACAGTCATATATTTAATAGAATGCTTACGACTAATTGATAAATAATAAATAATTTGATTAGAAGATAGCATTATATACAGAAGCTAGGCGCTGAGTCGCGCCGCGGCCGCGTCCTGCTCGCCCGGCCGGCCGGCCGTCATCTACTCGTAATTACCCACCGGTAAAGGTCCATTGATTCCGAATAAACCCCTATAATTGTACCACGACAAAGTATCAGTTACGCATTTGCCGATATTTGAGAAATTAATGTGCTTATAAAGAAACAAGTAAAATTAGAAAGATTTATAAAAATCGATGAAACGGGCAAGTAAGGGCGATTATGAAGCGGTTATCGCGAGTCGCGGCGGATGAGGGCGCGCACAATGGCGCGGAACCTCGGTAGAATCGATACCTAATAATCACCGATTGTTAACCGGTCTTTGTAACCGGCGGAGTAATAAGCAATGTCGCGGCGCGGCCTTCCCGGCGGCGGCGGGTTCCGGCCGCGCTCGCCGCCTCTCGTCGCCGCCGCGAGGGACGTCGCAACGAGATCGATGAACGTCAACCATAACGAACGTGTTTTTCTATCGCGAAACGGACAAAGACGCAATAAATCAAAAAATGCCTTTTGTGTAAAACGTTCTATGTTCCATGAGTTGCAAAACAAAAGAATAAAAATGGTCTAGTTTTTGCATCGTCTCGCCTTGCGATTATGCAAATGGCACAACAATAAAAATTTTAAACTGTAACATCGTGAAAAAGCGTTTTTTTATGACATTGCAAATGCGAAACTGTAAAAAGTCAATGGACGACTACCTAAAGCGACTACGGCGGTAGTCTTACCGAGGAAATATGTGCAAAAAACGGCAGCTTAAATAATTTATTAGAACGAGCGTTAGCGGTAGGTAATACTTTGAAATAACGGTGCGACAAAAAACCGGGCGAGTAGAACTATCGGCGTCGGCAGGGTGACGTCTTTGCGCAGTCTACAGAGAAGGAACTCATATACCGGCTCGGCGGCGCATGGGGAGAGGCGCGAGGTGTAGGGCGCGGGGCGACTACGCGGCGTGCACGCGAAGGTCGGTCGGGGAGTCCGGGGTGGCTGGTCTCCGGGGCAGCGAGAGGTCCTCAGGCTCCGTCTGCTCGGGCCAGTCATCCCAACGCCAGTCGGCGGCAGCGGCGGCAGGAGGGCTGGGCGCGTCTGCTTCGCAGCCAGTGCCGGCGCAGCGGTGCAACGCAGCCGCCTGTCGTCGCCTAAATCGCGCGCCGCAACGACACGCAAACGGCGCGTCGCCCTCATGCACTAGGGCATGCGCCTTCAGCTGATTGGAATCGGAGAAGCGAGCGGGGCAGCGCGCGCATGCGTACGGCCGCTCGCCGGTGTGCACGCGCAAGTGCCGGCGCAGGTTCGCGACCTGCACGAAGTGGCGTGGGCAGTGGGGACAGCTGTAGGGCTTCTCTCCGGTGTGCAGGCGAAGATGCGTTTTGAGGTGGTGGTCGCGGGTAAAACGCTTGTGGCATTCGCCGCACTCAAAAGGCTTCTCGCCGGTGTGAGTGCGCTCGTGGTTCTGCAGTACATGCTTGTAGCCGAAGGAGCGTGAGCACACCTTGCAGGTGAAAAGCTTGTCGCGCGGAGGGTCGGCGGCGCCGGGCGAGGAGCCAGAGGAGGGTGGCGATGGCGGTGCGGAGGCGGAGCTGTCGTCGAGCTTCGGCGTGCGGCGCCGCTTGCGCGCTCGTTCCAGCTCGGGCGGAGGCAACAGGGGTGCGGGCGGAGAGGGCGGCCAGGCAGCCAGCAGTGCGCCCGAATACAGCTCAGCGGGCAGGCCGGCGACCAGCGCTGCCGCGCGGCTCGCCAGCAGCCGCTCCGCCAACATCGGCAGCGACTCCTGACGCATACTGGACAGCGGCCTTACCGAAACACCTACGATAAAAGAAATTCGTTAGTCATATTTTGTTATTTATAATCATTTAATCGTAATAAAGTAATTGGAACCAGGTAAGTATCATTCCTTAATACAAGGAGTATCATTAATTATTTTAATGACTACACTTAGATTGACCTAATTGTAATCTAATTTTAACTTACGGTTACATCAATGAATGCTAGTAAAGTGACTAGGTTTAAGTGAAAACTACTAACGAATTCAAGTGAAAACGACGGAATATAACGAAGATGCTTGCATGTTTTAACAAAAAGTTTGTCACGATCATTTCCGTCACGAGTTAGTTTCGGCCTAAATAAATACGCAGTCGAACCTATCGATAGCATACTTATCAGCGAGAGAGGGCAAAAAACAGAGCAAAAACGGTAAAGCAGACGTCGCAGAGGAAACATTTGGTCGCAATCACGCTGCCGCTGCAGGTCGCTTCCGCCCCGACCTGTTGCGCAAATTGCCGCGGCCTCACCGCGAAGCCGCACGCACCAACTCCAACTGGTGCCTTATGTCTTGGCGTTTAAAACTCATTATCATTAACTGTGGAATCTAGTATATTAATCTGCGAACGGTTAAACTTCGGATACGCTACTGACGAATCATTAAAATCGATCATTTGTAATGAGTGTGTCCCAGCGTAGTGACAGTCCGGGAGGCGATGGCTGCCCCAGCGGGGAAGCGGGGTGCGACCGGACCACTTACCTACATAATGGAATTAATTATTCCTCCGGCGGCAGACTCCGCCCGCCCGCTCCACCCAAATTATATTCAAATATTAATTTCGACGAAGAAAAGCCTTTTGAGAGCACTTAATTAAAATTAGACAAAATCATAATTGAAAGTTCTCCTTGAGGCGTGAAGCGCGGTGGAGGGAGCTCCTTCCTCATATTATCTACTTAGCCGTCAAATTAATTCGGGCCCCGAGCGCTTAATTGAAACGGCGAATATTTCGTCCTTTGTTATTTTACAGTCACTGGTAGTATAAAAGTTAATTTTATAATAAACTCGAATATGTTATATATAATATGGCTAGGCAGAGAAAAATGTTGGTTAGGTGTTGCCTAAAACATAGCTCTATTTTAAAGTTTGTGATTATGCGACAGCAAATGCGTTGCGTCGCGCGGCACGTAGCCGGATCTTATCCCGTAACTTTTTAATAACATTCTTTAGTGTTTAGATGACGAGCGGCGAGGAGCGAGTATCTCGCCATGTGCTCAGAATTGTAATATTAAAATGATTTTAAATATTACATTTCATTTTTCGAATAATTAAAAATAAGCATGCGCTAGTCTTTCAACAATATACCGAAACATTGCCTCCCTATACCAGTAGTGAACGACTAAATTGGTCCAAGAACTTGTTTTACTGAGTTCTGACACAAAATTACCCCGAATCAAAATTGCAAAGACGTTCTAAAAAGCGACACTCTAATGAGATAATTATATAGACAGTAATTGAAAACGTAAATATATCCCAGTTTATTTAAATCAACGTCTAACGCAACTAAAATATTAAACTTTAGATAAATGTCACTTTTAAAGGGAAAATAATTTTATCATACAAAGGTGTTGATAAATTTTGTCTTGTAATATTTATATATTACATTATTACCAAAATTATGCGATTTATTAATTGCGTTTTTATGGAAGTTTAATGTATTATCTATAATATAAATTGAAAATAAATAATAAACTTAGTGTCTTTATTGGGACGGGTCCTTTGTAAAGTGTCCCGTCGGCTGACAGCAATGATGATAAATTTCAACAGTAGCGTACAAACACGCACCCTTCTATACTTCGTTTTTTTACGCACTAAAGAGTTGTAATTATCCCCTGTTTATACGCCATAAATATTTGTCAATATCCCTTTTCTCAATACTTTTATGGACTCGCTCGTGGTCGCCACTCCATAACATATTGTTGTGCAAGCCTTTTGTTACACGTTCGTCTCAATAGTTTTTTTTTTCAGAATTAGTCGTCGCAATATATAATTTAACGATGTTCTCACGATGTTAGTAACTAGATTTTGAATTAAATTAGTTAATACAATTTTATTTTTATATAAAAACAGTAGATTTTTATTGTATGACATGTTTGACCTAGTATAATGTTCATAAGATACTGGTTTCTTACCACGTGGGTTGTTTTAGTGGTCAGAAAGCCGTATCTTATAATTGTATAAACCACGACAGTTTAAAGTTACATATTTGATCTAGTAGTTTTATTAGATACAACTATTTTCTTTTGCAATATATGGTAGGTAAAGAAACATTTAAACGGTTGAAGGCTAATTAGGATTGCACTTGATTGATCCTTTGTGAAAATATGACCTAATTCGGTGTTTAACAAGATTACAGCGACAAGGCGCGGCGGGTGCTGCGAGGTCTAACAAGTGGCCGGCGAGCAGCGCAGATTAGTGAGCTGCTACGGTTTCGGCAGCTTTAGGGTTAAGAGTCGTCTACACGCGCCATTATACGGCTTCTATTATCTAACCGTAGGTTTTCACTGTCAAAATACTTTTGTTAAAACCGATTGATATCTCCCTCCTTCATAAATATATATAGATATATTCTCATTTGTAAAAAAATAGAATTCAATATTACGCTTCATTACAACCGCTATATAACAAATAGAATAAGGAGGAGGATATAATGATGAGAATCTACTGCTGTACTCGGGGTTATTATGCGGTTACTGACGAAGGACGAGGAAGACCCTTAGTGTAGGTTTATTATAAAAATCTATACTAAGCGACCGTTTGAGAAACCATTAAATGTCTCTCATAACAATGGTTAGAGTTATTAAGCTATGGCGTATTTAATCTGCTCTCCTTTTAGTTCCTAATATAGCAGGTCGGTATCGTATATTTCGTTTATTTTTTTTTAATTTCCTCCAGTTTGCATTTCAATATCACATTCTATCATGAGTAAAAATGATCTCTATGATACACAATATTAATAATATTTTCAGGCCGACAACCTGTTTAGTATATCTAAATTAAAATGTAATAAAGTTGAAAAAGGTAAATAATTTATATAAATGAAATCGCATACTTTAAGTAATTAGATTTTATAATATATTTTTCATTTGTAATTTAACGTCATCTTAAATTGAATGTTTGTATAATAAAATTATGAAGAACTATACTTGATGCACTATAAAGGATTACAGAGTAATTTGACAAATACCTAACTAAAACGTTAAACATATTTCTAGGGCTACTTTTAGATTAAAATTTAGAACACATGGCTTATATGGACTTATTTGAAAAATTATTTATCTTTAAGTTCCAATAGTAGGTATTTAATTTTAATTGTGACATATACAGCAGCGAATAAATTCATAAATATATTGCAACATTTTGTGCTATCAATGAAGAAAAAGTACACTAAAATAATTATATGCATATGTAAAAGGTACATTAAAAACCTAATGTAAAAACTTAAACATTGGCAATATTGAAAACATTGCGTAAAGTTAAACGTCGGAGTCGTAGCAGTTCGTAGCGGGTCGCTACGCGTACGGCGGCGGCTACGGTCCATTGAGTCTGACAAGGTTCGCAGCGAATGCAAATAGCATATGTTGTGTGTCGTTATCGCGAACTACGGCCAATCACCGCCGCCGCAGCACGCATGTCGCGCGCGCTCATTTTGAAACTTTCAGCTTCCACACATGACATGCTCAAACATACTGAATTCGTAAACAACTGAAAGAAAACAAACCTCTAGAGTTCTGCGTCGACTGCAGCGATAAGGCCATCTCACATACAATAACACGGATAAATCATTGATTGTCACTACTTCAAGAGTCTTTAGATTTCTTTAACTGTCCAATTATCTCTTGTATAATTAACTTGTAATAACCGATGACGTGTTCCGTCGGTACGGAGTCGCGATCGCGAATGATGGTTAGCGCGATGCGAGCGCTTTCCGTGGGACCTACCACAACACTGGCGTTGCCGGCGAGCGAGCAGGCCGCCCTCCGCGCGGTAAACACACCCCCACGCCCCTCCCCGCCCGGCCTGCCCCCCCACCCCGAGCCCCTGTGCCCCGCGCCTCGCCCCGCGCACTCCCCGGTGCACTCCACGTGCACGCAACGCATTCACTTTTTATGGCCGCTACTACATTATGTTCCTTTCCTACTACACTTTTTTAGCCCCCAGTAACGAGCAGCACATAAGCACTTTTTATATTTACGACCGGCTTCTGTCCGGCTCCGGACCGGGCGGTGCTTTCTTTTACTAATTTGAGAAAGTTGCTAAAATTTATGCACTGTTATGGAAACGTGTTTTTTATTTGTCTTTAAAGATTTTTACCATTGTCTAATTCATGCGTCAGTAATAGTATTTTGTATTTTAATAACTCCTTGTTTTGGTAGTCCTGACTCCTGACTGACAGATAAAAAACAATGAAAACAATTAGAGATTTGAACCTTCCGAAATTTTTTTGGTATTCAATGTGTATTAATGTGATTGAATTAAATTATTACAATAAGTAGAAATAGAGTTATTGAAAGTATTAACGCATAAATCACAATTACCAAACCAATTATTATTTTATCATGTGACTATTGTCAATAGTTAATACGATTAATTAATATTCATTACTTAACCCGTTTAATTAATAATCATTATATCTAAAAGTTGACAATTAACATCTTGTTTTCTTGATGAGTGACGATTAGCAAATTAACTCTATTACATGTAACTAATCAAATATTTTTCTGATGAATTATATAAGTTATTTTTTAATCATTTTAATTTGTATTTATTTCAAATACATAAAAGATTAACGCTACAGTTTGGTTAATGATAAAATTCATAATTTGTTATGGGCTCGAAAATAAATTCGATAAATAATAAGAAATTTACATTATTCGATTGTAAATGTAGAGTTGGAGAATAACCTAAACATACGCGTTGATATTTTTTGTAGATAGCTATTTTCTACATAATCTAAAGCTACCGTTATAACAATCCTCATAAATTGGAAGAAATCTTAAATATTTCTGAGGGACAGTAATTACTGGGCCGAGCTGTGTCGGTACATAGTTCGGCGAGCGATAAGTCCCGAGGCATCTATTGACTCAAAGACAACACGCATAAAAAGCATAAGTGTCGGGCTTCGGCAGCGTATCGCGTAAATTAAGCGGTTTTATCGCGCCCGCGGACGCTATTTTTACCGGTTTTTACTATTTATACGTTTTTAGTGCGCACGCGCCGCGCCGCCCCATCTCTACTCGCTTTTTATTCCGATGTAAGGAAGCTACACCCTTCAAACTATTATTAGTAATTGTATTTTTAATTACCTTTAATCTCTGGTAAAGCATTTGGTACATATGTACGTTATATCTAAATAGGTTTTATGTTTATGTCTATTCAAAGTCTAGAATTAAAGATGTTTAGTTTATTAAAAGTAGGAGACAGTTTTTTTGATGATCGTTGAGAATTTGACCATGAGACTTTAACAGTTTAACTGTGTTTAGTATAATGATAGAGGCAGTTAATGATGGGATATCTCCCAAATACGTTATTCTATCTAAAAATCTTTGCCAATTAAAAAGTTAGTAAAAAATAAAATATTGTTTTAAAAAATACACCAAATCATCAATTACGTCACATGTTATAGTCAAATGGTTGAATAAAGTTGAATAAAATATTATGTAAACATGTGTATTTTGTTAGTATCGAGTGCATCACTAATGACATCTCGTGCTAAGTAAAGAAAAGTTTATTTTGGACGCGACTGCGCCTGCTCCGCGACAATGCACAGCGCAAAAGATTGTAAGTTTTTTAAGGACCGCTTCCCACCTGCTGCCGGCACGCGACAACGTTTTTTATCGAATAATGTACCTTATCTTATAAGTGCAACGTCTATAATTGTATGAATTAACTTAAGTAGGGAGGTTTTTTACTTAAAAAAGTTTGAACCTTCTCTCTATTTCGGTGCATCATCATTGTTTAGCAGGATGTTTGGGTTTGTTATCTCGCACACGCCGTCGCACCTTGCCTCGCTTTCGGAAGCGGCCCTCGTTCCTGCGAGATATCTATAAATTAGGCAACAACAAGATCTTTGTCCCGCTTGTATTCGCAGATAAAACATTTGCCACAAGCGCAGGTGCTTGCTTTTAAAGATTTTATCTTAAGCCAATATTCTATATTATTTCGCTATTAATTAGCAACTGGCTCGGCGACCTATTCGTTGTTTGTTGATAATATCGCCGTTTTTTGATATACCTACGTTCGTTTAAAAAGCCTTATTTATTGTTATAGTTCCGACATTACCTTAAAATGTATAGGTTAAACATTACTTTGATGTTTTACGACTATGTTCTTAGGGTAAACAGATTTCTATAATTTGTACTAAATAAGTATTGATAATATGGTAATTAAACTTTGTGCTGTTTAACGTCCGCTATTGCAAAGAAATATCACAAAGTATATTACAAAAACGTTGTTTTATCAACACGATCGCAGGTCTTTTAAAAATGTGAAAGTAAAAAGAACTCTTTTGTTCTGCGGACGGCAGAGGCGTGTTGTAGCGAGGCGATGCTGTTCTCTACGTCGTCGTGTCGTACACTTCAAAGGAGCCAACTCTTTGAAGACGCGAAACCGCAATTAAGCCTTGCCCATGCAAAATTCAAGGACACTTTGGAAGTAAATGAAAGGACTTCTCGAAAATCATCTAAGACTTTCACTTTCTTTTATTCCCTTTAATGTTTTGTTGGATTTTATCGGTGAAATATCGCTTTAGTAAACCCGTTAAATATTTTTTCTGTAGTAGTATACGGCCGCACCTCGTTCTAACACTAATTGTAGTGTAATTTTACACATTTTAATTCTTCTTTTAATTTGTATTCAGAAATTGCTGATTTGGTATATTTTGTGATAATTGTTTTTTTTTATTTCACTTGAATAATTGGGGATAATAAATAAAATAAAACAAAGAATCTCATAATCGTAATAAAATCTAACTGATTTGATTTGTACTTTATTTGTAGGTCCATTGTCTCCTTGATGATATTTCTGTTTAGCGTCTACACCATCTTATCAACACTGGTTAGGTTTAACCCTTAATGCGAC
>LD688932.1:5880173-5929731 GCA_003118335.3 Papilio memnon
GGAAAGGGACTAAAGTTGGGCCTCCGGCACCACACTCATCAGACGAAACGCGAAATTGCTCCCGCTTCACGCATGTCTTCTGTGTGGTCGTGATATTGCACCGGGCGAGCCAACCCATTCGTGTTAGGATGTTAAAGCGGGATCTACCACTGTAAAGAGTACTTCTTTTAGAGTATAATTATTACATGTGGTCAACAAATATTTTTTAATCAATTTCGGATACATGTTAGAACCAAAAAGTCGTCAATTTGCAAGGAATAAGTCTTCAAGTGTGATTGTGCAATTATTTCGCAATGTAATCTTTTTGCGGCCGGTCAACATAATGCTGGAATATTATATTTCTCGAAAGAAAATATCCTATTTCCGCATCTTCTCACAACAATGAGTGCGCCACCTAACTATTCAAATATAACAGCGGCGTGGGTACGGCGCAGCGTTTTTTGCGACCACGAATTAATGGATAACCAAAATCCACGCTAAATAAAAAACGCATTTATTAAATGTTGGTTCCACATAATAACACGTTGGTGGTTTCTTTCATTGTTTCCATCGACTCCGAGGTATCCGGTTACGGCCGTTAAATATTTTGCCTGTGGATGAAAGCGAAATCTGCTAGTTTTTTCCTATCGACGTTTACTTTTTGCTCGTCGAACGCGGAAGTCGCGTACTTATGCAAAAGCTGATCGTTCAGAAATTTCGCTTTTATATTTAGTAACCGGCGGTTGCAAATAACATACAATTACAAGCCTCCATTTAAAAATAAGAGACGTTGCAATAATTATTGGAGCGATATTTTAAGTGCTCTTTGTAGCCGGCTCCTCGTAAATTAAAGTATTAATTGGAATATCTACATTTGGCCGAGCTCAAAGAACATTTCGCCGGGAACATTTATCAATTCCACAAAGAGAGTGAAACCTCTCTCGAAAGAAACCTGCGCCGGACAGATTTAATTTGTTGCGAAGGCCTTTATAATTGGAACATAAAGATTGCGAGTAATTAATTTTAGCAGCGAGTCAGAAGCAAAGAGGCTGTGCATTGAGTCCGGCCGAGGCGCGCCTAATTAATATTAATGACTTCCAGAGGCGCCTCCGCAGCGCCTACACAGCGCCTCTGCCTGCCCGCTGCCTCCACCGCACCGCAGTCGCACAAAGGATCTTCTTTATCTACTACTTACCGACTTTCGCTTTCAATCGCTCTTACAGATTTAAAATGGCGCTAATCGCCATGAATATGAAATTTAATTGATTTATGATTTTTAAATTAAAGTTATGGAACTTGGAAACTTTTCGTATTTTAATATATAGCGATTAGCGTCAACATCATTTACGATTTGGTCTCGTGTAGAGAAAAAGACCAAATTAGTAGGAATTGTCAAAATGTGTTTGCAGTAACTAATTGAATTAGATCCCAGAAGTGTTAAGTCTAATGTCGAAATTATAATATGCTTCAAACAACGCGTTATCAATGTTCTCAATGTATGCTAACTATTGTTCGATTATTTGATTTGATGAACTCATTAGTGTTCATATAAAAAGATATTCAAAATTCATATGTTATGTGGTACATTTCGTGGAACACTTAGCGAGTGTGAACGTTTGTGATTTTAGGTGTGAACATGATATGTGTAGAGGCTGTAGAGTGTAGGTGGCGTGGTGTGAGGTGGGAGGGGGGGTGGAGGTGGGGGGTGAGCGGTGACCGATGAGACGCGGCGCTAAAAGCCGGACGGAAGCCGCGGACGGAGGCTCACGTTACGACCGTGGGACCCGTGCCCAATACATTCAGGGCTGGCCCATTATGAATTTCGAAACGTAGATAAATTATATCGCATGAATACTTTCAAATATTTTGTCATTAGCTATGTTCAATTTAATTTTATTCTAGTTTTTAAATACAATAAGTCATACTTTAACATATAATATTTTTAAAGTAATGTTAGCATTTTTTTCTCATTTTTATCGTAACAGAGATCAAAGTCAACTGTAAGTTAATGAAATTGTTTTTGAATTGTAAGTAAATTAAGTTGGTCTTTCAATTATGACATAGAGAGACTTTGAGTTCTGATATAAAAATGGAAAATATTTCTATTTCAGTCACCTGTGGCAACCCTGTTATTATTGCACAAAGAGAATATTTTTCCGCGAGGTCTCTCAAGCGTCCATATGCGAGCCATCTCTCCTCTTCCATGGATGTGTAATTATAAACAAAAACTATACAGCCGACTTGATTTTTTGCGTGCCCCCGATTCCGCTCTGTCTACTTCACCCTCTCCGGAAGAACTTTAGTATTCCTTGTTGTGTTATTTGTTTCGTTTTCTAGTGAGACAAAATGTAAGATTTTGATATTAGATACATAGTTTTGGTGGCCAAGTAAATGTGTATAAGACAAAGCTATGTAATATGTTATTTCTTAGGAGAAACTTAATTTAAATGGTAATATTTTCTTTTACACCCCTGTTTTCGTCTAGTGCGTTTATAGAGACAATAAAAAATGAATGAATGAAATTAAAATGAAGTCGCATAATTTTTACCTAGGTTTTATATAGAGACTATATGTATAACGAACACGTTTTGAGGGTATATCGATATTTAGAGAGAATAGCGTACAGTAAGTTTCACTCGGCCGCACTGAAGAACGCGCACACGTGCAGATTACGCTTCTCAAAGGATTTTTTACAACAAAACATGTGCCGCTTTTTGCTTAACCCACTTTAGCCTCGATTATAACCTTCTTACCTACATTTGCAACGCTTTATTGTACAACGCATGCCGGCAGAAATGTTACATATTATAATACTATTTTTTATCTGTGTGGCTATATCATTGTTTGCTTTTGCTGCTATTCCGATTTAAAACTCAATTTCTTTTTAAGATATATAAAATATAGGACACCTGTGCAGGGTATTAATTTCAAAACTGATGCATTTCCAACATTGGAAAGTTGAAGTTCAATGCTTGACAGCGTCTCATCGGAACACCGCAAGCAAACAGTTGTAGGCAGTGATTATTGAATTATATGATACTCGTAACATTATTAGATGTACAAATAAGGTCTTCATTAGGTTTATACATAGAGGGATATGTATATCATCATCATCATCAGCTTTTATCTGGCCTACTCCAATGCCTTCCACAGAATATGTATATGAGATAAACAAATAAAATCAATTAACATATGATTCGGCTCTAAATTGGCAATAGGGTCCTCCAATTCTCTGTGGTCTAGTTGTGCAGCAGAGCGGCAGTTTACAAGGCACTTCAATCCACTAGAGTGTGAAATCATCCGTCTACAGACTATTCAATACACACACCGACAAACGCGCCTCGATACTTTTGTACCAATCAAAGATTTTGCGGACCGTGTGCTTTACCCTTATTTATTTCCTTACAAATTTTGCTATGAATTTATTTTTGGGTTCTTATATTTTAGATTGGTTTCTTAGTACCGCTGGAGAGGAGATAACAATTTTTGCATCATGATATAGTCAGGGTAGATGAGCGGTTTTACAAATTATCATATTTAAAAATAATGGACATTGTCCAAATTACTAAATACTAATTTAGCAAATTTATATATGCACATTTAAATTAAAATGAACTTTCTTGGAATTGTTTTAGCTAGGTAGTAAATGAAATTCAATAAAAGTCAATAATATCCATAAATGTTGTTCGGGATGAGATCAAACGAAAGTGCAAGTGTTGCAATAACGCTCCGTTTCACTGCCGACTTGCATTCCTAAACTTTTTTTCGAACCGCTTTGTTTGCGCGTCGAATGCGAGTTATAAATGATCGAAGCTGCGATATCGATTTACATTAAAAAAATTATGCGATCCTTATGAGTTACAAATTTCAACCATATCGCTTATTCCATAAAGCACACAATTCATAAAAAAATGCAATGCAAAATCATTTACCTGAATTTAAAAATAAATCTTTGAATTGAAAGTAAAGTATTGTAAATGAATTGCGGAAAAAATATCTAAATGCATTTAAAAATAGCTCATAAACATTAACGGAGTATAAAAATTTTAGATAGTTGAAAGCCAAACATTGCAGTATAGATAAAGTGCAATAGAAAACAACACGAAAAGAAAAATATCAATCCTTCTCAGCTCAAAACCAGGGAAAACGTGCAATTTCATTAGATCGTGGAAGTTGAACATTTTAACGTATAAAACAATTTGAATCTTTCATTTAAAGTGACATTTGAAAGGAAAAATGCTGTAACTCAAAGTGTGATAAACATTTTTATTGCAAGTTGGTTATTTCGTGAATGTTCCAGTGTCATTTATAATTTAAAAAAGTAGTGATCCTTTCATGGAAGAAGTCCGAAGAGGAGTAATTAACCCGCTTTTTGTGACTGCCCCATATACATTTGATTTATTTTAGGATCCCTTCTGAAAGAATTTGCAAAACATTGTTGCCTATTGCTGCGTAGAGCACTGGTGCTCAAACTGTTGCAACCGCTAAATTTATTTAAACGTTTTGTATGTTTGCAAAAAGATATTGGAAATGGCAGTCAAGATTTATTTCAATTAACTTAAATATTTGTTTTAATTGGCACTTTTTATATTATAATTAAGTTATAGACATATAATTTTTGAACTTTCATTTTCAAAGTTTCAAATAATTTATGAAAAAGATACGTTACTAAAACAGATATCTTTGGAATTGGCGTTCATTAAAGTTTTTATTGAGTAGCTAAACGGTAAATGGTGACAAAACAGATGATTTTTCTAACATCTGTTACAGTTTGAGCAACAACTCTATCGATCCCAACACGAATGATTCCGGGAAGAGAGTAAAAAGCGCAGGTATAAAACGAGAGTGAAAGGGTCGATGCAATTCGAGAACTAGGCCCAGTTTCACTGCGCAGCGCTGACCTTCCTTGCAGTTTTTGTGACCATGCGGATCAAATGAGCCATTGACTGACGAACGATATCGAACTAAGTACAAACACGTGGGCGCTGCCGCCTTTCATCCTTCAGATCCTACATATTGTACGCTCTGATATCCTTGCTATAGCTTCTGAGAATATCTCACGGTCAAATACAATGCCGTGCAACTTGTTAAATGAAACCACATTAAGATGATAGTGATAACTATTATATTTACTTTCCTAAGGTGCTTATCTTAAACTTCGCTGCGCTAATAAAATTAATTAGAAAAAGCAAGCGGCAAGCGGCAAGCGGTGAAATGTAGAAGTAGGTACTGAATGTTACGTATCAAGCTGCCTTAGAATTCAGTATAAAATCATACAACCGTTGCCAACCCTTCGATAGTAGGTATAAATTCTGCAACTACCAAACAAAGTATGAAAAACCACAAGAGTTACAAATTTAAATTATATAGAACGTCTTAAAAATGATTATAGGGAAAATAAAACAACACAATAATAACAATTATATATTTCAACATCACATTTTGTAATTTAACATATGTATAGAACTGTGTGTTGCACAAAACTGCAACTTACACTTACATTAACCTCAAGTTAAGAAAAACTTTCTTTAAATGTATTATAATACGCGTTATATGATTTCTCTTTTCCCACGCAACAATATCGAGTCATCCTTTCATCAATAGTAAACATCGACCCTTTTGGATCAAAATTTGAATGTTTGACAGCAAAATTTTATTTGCGCAATTTTTTTTTCAATCCGATACACGGTTGCACTTTCTACGTAATCGGCGTCGTGGGAATGCAGGTGGGGAAGGGTTCTACCTACGCCGAGTCCGAAACGCATGCTTTGTGCCAACGGAGACCGCATACAACTTGTACAAAGTCAGAATTATTAGACCATTGTGCGCACGTCAAGTGAACCTCTGTAATAGATAATTTATGGAGCTGACGCAAGATACGTCTAACATCTCAAAGAACTTTAAAATATTAGGGTTGCTCGGGGCAGCTACCACTAAATATTTTATATTTGGAGATTTGTGAAGATAAATTCTTTCGGTTTGTTTGTCTATCCCGACTTCGTCGATCTTCAATATTTAACCATTTAAGAAAAACAAAACACATGACAAACTGTTATGTATCTCATATCTAGGGTTGATTTTCTTTGATTGGAATGACAATAGATTTTTAAGTATAGTTAGTAAAACCAGGTTACTTAGTTTCTACATAATTCACATGTCTACTTATAATTTCGTTACTTAAGTTTTGTTCTTAATGATATTTCGGAGACTTCTAAAAGTAAAAATTTAATAAAGAAACTTTCCTCCTACATCTTCTGTGTAGCAACGTCAGAAAGTAAAAACATATCATTTTCAAATAAAGTTACAAAAGTGTAAAATAGTTTACATTAAGTTACAAAAGACGTGCGGTACTCAACTGTTATCGTACAGTTAACGTGTTAATCTCGAATTGTTATAAAAACCTAATCCTTTATATGGAGACGTAAGCGTCGTTGTTACAACCACGTTGACAGGCTTTAAAATCGTAATGAAATGTGACAAGGTGTGCCTGTAATCCTGCAGCTATCACCACAGGCACGTATCTCGCCACGCGCCCGTTTTACGACAAACGAAAGCTTCAAACCAACAAAAGTTAATTTTAAAAGTCATCAGATTACTCTCGACTCTCGAAACTTTGTGCAAATTGTAAAATCAAATCCGGCACAATTTAATCTTTTGTAAACGCACGTAGATAATCGCGTATAGCGTTATAGTTCATCAACATGACAAAGAACAACATGTTAAATAATTTTAATATGAAAAAAAATGCTCAATTGCATCTAAGAGGCTCCTTTTGTAATCTTCGGTCAAATTCAAAAACTTTATGAAACTATTTATATTTCCATCCAAAACTATCTTATCAGAATTTTATAAGTCATGCTGTTTCTTAAAACATCTTAATCCTTTAAAATTAAGTTTTAAGCTTAATTAATAAACATATCGTTATGATAAGAATAGTACAAAATACCATCCATCACAATCCGAAATATCAGGGCGGGTATATAATGTACATCGACTAACCCAACCCTTTACTGCTCAGCGCCGCCTATTTCGTTGTCCGCGGAGACATCCGATTTATTTATACCGTAACCCTTCCATCCAATCATAACGCGGGTCGGGGCAGTAAAAAACATAATGGCTTCTAAAAAACGTAAAAGACGAGCTCCCAAGCGGCGGCTGCGCGCGCGCATGTAAAGGGCTCTAATAATAACCCTTTCGTATGGAGAAGGGTTAAACAGCCAATGGCGAGAGAGGCGGGGCATAATACGATTTATTTTTGTTTATATTACGTATTAGTTTGTAAGTATACACATCGGTTACTTTAATCTAATATATTTTAAAAGAAATGGATAATTGCATAGTGTTGGATTTAGGTGTTAGAATTAAAACTGTTAAAAAATTAATATATACACTTAGGATATTTCGGTGCAAAATATTTCTTAATCATCAAACAAAAACGATTCTATCGAACTTAGTATGTACTGTATGTATGCTGGTCCTTTTCAATTGCATTCAGTGTGTTAAACAACAATGCAATAGTGACCGAACCATTGCGCGCGTTGCGCTGTCCGATGGGTCGACATAAAATGATCCCGCATACGAAGCACCACTACAAATGAATTAGTTAAATGCACTCCCTGCTTCTCTGCACCCTTCCCACCAATTGAAGGCAACTGCCCTATGTATAACCGGTACAGTCGAATACAAAACACTTCTACATACATTTCATCGATAGTTTAATAACACGAATAACTAATATTATAAATGCTAGAATTTGGATGCATGGATTTATTAATAGTTACTATCTCCATTTGAGGTAATAATTTCAATAGTTATTGAACCTTACTACAATGAATAATCCGCCAAAATATAAATGCACGTAAGATAAGTAGGTTTTTGTAAAGATAATAAAATTATACGAGTATATTAAATTTGTGAGTGCATCGAAGTGAATTTAAATGTTCTAGATCGTGCAGAACTGTACTAACAATTGCTGGTGCTGCGTTTACAAATTATCGCTGTTTTCCTAATGGAAATAATGTTATTCAAATTGGATCCTTGTTAACATTATAAAAAGTTCAAATGAAACAAAATGTTAAATAAAAACACCAGTAATTTTTTACTCGTGGTCATCTTTAGAAATACGGCTATAAGTTATAACTAAAGAATTTAAATGTGCACTCTTGTATATTAAACAATGACCACATTAAACTATAATGTCTACCACGTTCATCCGCGCGCATTTTCCTTTAAACGGGTCGCAACATTTTCGTTTCACGAATTAATATAACAATAATATCGCACACAGACGTAAATATTAAAGAAAGTTACAAGGTTCATATCAGCTTTACTTATGTTATTTTGTCGAGATTGCTAACGCACTACTGTGCGTACGTCAAAGACAAACGCGTACGATACGAGGACAATAACATTGACTCTAATGCGGCTTAATGAAGATGTTCAAAATTTGGCGTGATTAATATTGACTATACTTCGTTAATACGAAAGTACTTGAATCTCCTTTTGATCAAACGACATTGCTAAGAACTGCCAAGCCAATGAAAAATAGTAAGAACATACAAAACTTATGAACCTAACAAAAACAAAGCCAGTGTTATTTTATTCCACAAATTCAGTTATCATACTTCAAATTACAAAAGTTGTATTAATATAACGCGCTAACTTGTCATTGGAGTGACAATAAAAGGGATATTCTTTTAAATTACTTTAATTTGTTCGTTAGGAACAAAACTGAATAACGACCAACCGAGCGCTTGTTAATTTCCACTAAACCAAATAAGTTATGTACGAAGAACACGACATGTAGCTCCCAGCAGGACAATAACACGACACACAAAATTGTCCCCTATACATTCGAATTATAAAACTTTCGTACGATATTTCCTTTTTTGTGTAATACAGTAATGATCCTTTTAAAATATCATAACTTGTGATAAAGCGGTGTACAAAAAACACTACTTTGAACAGATAGGGGCGTATTCAGAAAACGGACGCGATGAGGGCGATTGTTTCAATTCTAATTGGTTAAGTAGGACGACCTAATTGCCCCCCGACACGACACCTAGGCCGTCCGATTTCGCAATTAATACCAAGTTCATTTATTAATTGCCGTGTACTGTAATGCTTACATAGTCCGACCATGATTAATTACCTCTGCCTCATTAGTGAAAATTTGCATAATGTGTTTATTTCAACCAACGCAAGGTATAACCATTTGCATTATTTATAATTAACCAACTAACCACAGCGATCGTGAATGGAGACAATGGATGAAAGAGATGTAGAACCTATTGGAATTGCGGCTGTTATCGAGATATTCTGCACTTTCACAAACTTCCAAGCTTAGAAGGTCCACTTTTTTACCGCCCAATGTATTATTTTCAGTGTTTAATGGCTAAATTCAACGTATCGTATCCTATCACATACACAAAACAAGTAATTAAAACCACGTTACAATGACTTGTACGATGAGCCGATGTTACACGGCAGCCATTTTATCGCGGAGTAATCCGCTTCGAGGCGCATTAGTCAAATTAACACGGCATAAAGTTTGGCGCGGCCCTGATTAGTGATAGGCAGCGGCCAGCGCGGGCGCGACTTTGCCTAATTGACCTAAAAGTGGTCAGCACGAATCGGTCGAAATTACTGTTTACAAGCCGCCAGGGCTGCCGAGACAGCAATAAACTGTGAAATAGATACGACGCACGTGGAGTTTTTTTTTTCTGTAGTGCTGTAAGTTTTTTACTAGGCACAAATTCGGTTTAGAAATTTGCCAATAAAAGTTCATATTCAATTACATATTTGTCGGAAATAGTTTTCCAAAAGTTCCAAAACTGAAGACCGGTTTTATTTCTTCAATTGTTAATTTAATATCGTACATCCCTCATAAAAATACTACAATTTTACTAAATTATAACAACAAAATAGATCAAATAAATTCAGACATAAGTGATACTGAAGTTAGTGGAGGGAGAAAATACGAGGTCAGTAATTCCTTGTCAGTCTTGTAGATGCGTAATGAAGCAATAATGCAAAGGTAGCCCTGGCAGTGGATGCGGGCATGCTAATGCGGCGGATTGATAGGCCCGCGCCCACTAACCCTAATCAAATTAATGCGACGAGCCGTGATTAACTCCGACGCCGTCCGCGATACATTCCCAGGAGCTGGAGGTGCGCCTGATTTATCGTCACTGTTGCTCCACGCTACTGACTATTATTGGAAATATTGGAATCGAAAAACATCGCCTTTTTCAGGTGCCTTGACGACAAATATTTTCCTTATCAATTGGATTTGGATGATAACTGAAAGGTGTTATTTTAGGAAGTTTCTGGAATCAAGTGTCAAAAAACCTTAACAGTTTAATGAGCCTATTTATTTAATGAGATTTTTGAAGTTAGTTCTAAAACAAAAAAAATATAGACTCTGATGATATAAGAAACCATTGATGTAATCTTAATAAAAGACATTCGTGTACAAACTATATGTGTATAGGATCATTAGAGAAATATAACGAGTCGCTGATTGATACCGCCGATATTAATATATGAATGCTATCAAGGCGAGCGGCGGCGGCGGCAAGTTTCCAGACAACTTTGTTTGACGTAATTAAAATCCATCTCCCTCAATGTTCGCAGTACAGGCGACGTGTAATTTTCCTTTCAAAGAGAACTTCCGTTTTAGCTCCTCCCCACCCTAATGAAAGATTACTTCTCTCAGCCTAAAAAGGCTTTTAAGCAGCGCCAGCCGAAATGACCGAAGTTTTTATACTTTAATGACTTAGTGCGAAATTCACCGATTTCCGAAGAAATTTTAAACTTAGATTAAGATTTGGATGTTTGAAAATGCGAGATGTTTTCCAGAGATTTTACTTGAAGTACTTTTAATTTTTTCCTTAATGAATGTATGAGTTTTGGATAAGCGAGGATAATTGCTTTTTAATTACTTTCTATTATACTTTTATTTCAAACAAAAGTTACTGTATTTCTGCGAATAACTTAAGTTCGCTGAATGTATAATAAATAGTTTTTCATTATTATAACGATAAAATGGAATTTTACTAATATTGTATAGGAATAAAAAAACATATAGATACCTAGTTTTACTGTGGTTTTATTTACGGCGAACTTACATCCATACATCTATCGCAACGTGGCGTGGTGTAGGGAAACGCAAAAGCAATAAAAGGTTATCAGGTAAACAAGAAAAAGGAGTGTTCGATAGTAGATAATGCGTTGACACTAGGGTGACCAAAGTACTGTTAGAATTAACTGAACTTACGGAAGTAACACTAAAAACCTTAACGATTTAGATAAAATTAAATAGCGAAACATGTTAAATAAACCTTAAATTAGGTATGTCATTTTACTCACATACACTTTTCAACCTGGTTTTGGCGTTAAATATGTTGTACAAATAAATAAAAAGGTTAAAATTTAAAGTCCGCTGTCCACGCTCGCCAAAGGGTAGATTTAGTGATTAGATGATAACGCGTATGGTCGTATGGGCTCAACATGCATTTCACTTATAAATATATAAAATTTGTAAAGGTTTGAACAAACAGATCTTTCAAATACAAATTATGGTGACTCTAGTGGTTGCGAGCGGCAAATGGCACCAGTTTCGACCACCGCACTTATTAATTGCTCGATCCCTTCTGTAGCGCACAGAGGGCGCAAAAACGTCCTCCCGCGTCCGTGCCCGCTGCCGCTGCCCTGTCAGCGAGGGAAAAAATCAGTGAGCGATCGTCCCCTCGCGAGTCCATCATATTGATTGAGGGAGGGACTGCCGATGGCCAGCGTCCCCCCAATCGTTCATTTATTATAGACACCGAGATGCTGCGCATATCACATCGCAACGAATTTGAGACGTACATTCCGAAATACAAATTACAATGTACATGCCTTGTTTTTATATTATCTAATTTATTTATTTTTTATCATTACACAATCATTTTTTTTAATTGAACTTTGTTTGATTTTCGAAAGACATTCGATAAAGTTATCGGTTATAAATATTTTTAAAACGTTATTGGTGTGAAATCAGCAATTTCAGTCCGTATCTGATGATGAGGATACCTCGTAGTCGTCCATCGTAGAAATTAGCGTTTTATTATTAACGTAACTAAGCACACTGGAGCCATATTTAAGAGGTAACATTAAGGTTGCAAAAAGATTTATGCTTTTTGAGATGTATCCAAAACAATCGTCATTACATCATAAACACTAACCATATTAAATAGTAGATATACTTTCTTTACATTAAAAAAATAATTTGACTACTACTGTGGTGTAAAATAAATCGGTAGGCCTTAATACATTTAGTACGTTTTTAAAAACGTAAACGCTTTTAAAAGCAATACCTAAGCCGAGTAGAAAGTTTTTCTCGTTAAAATATGTAGAGAAAGTGAAAAATAAGAAAGGGGGGAAGTAGTGGGGGGTAGCGGTCAGCGAGGGATGATGGATCACCGCCGCCCCGCGTTTCCCACCCCGCGGTCCTCGCCCCTCGCCCCGCTGCCCGCCACGATTCTGCTTCTTTTCTCAATTACAACTACAAACAACTTATTTAGAATACAGATTAAGTATTATTTTGTAACTTTTTACTGTCTGGCGAAATAAACTTAAACAAAAAATAACAATGTCATTTTTGAACTACAATAACTAACATGGCATCATTGTATAATATCACTTTAGAGCATAGTTTTAAAAGGACGAAATATATGCCATTGTTTTCACAAAATCAGGACTCAAAGAGTATTTTGCTGTAAAAAACATCGGATCCAGTTTTCTCGATTGAATCATTGTTAACGCTATTTAGTTTGAACTTATTTTTTTTTCGACTTCACAATATAAATCCATCCTAACACCAATGATTTCAAAACTTTTGTTTATATTATAGAAAAAGCGGACAAGGAAAATTTTATTTTTGTAGCGAAAGTATTCGTTTTGATGGAGTGTTCTTTCGCTAGCTACTCTGTGTATTTATAGAATAAGTGAGTAAAGTTGTGTGTCATACATACGTGGGGCCCGCTCATGCGGTAGCCGGTCGAGTGGGAGCGCCCTCCCCGCACCCCGCGCGTCGCTCTGTTCGCTCGTTGCCTAGCAACCGTTTGTTTTCACGCCGCCGGCCGCGCTGGGCGGGATAGAAGGGGTAGGCTCCGTGATTGATCAGCCTATCTCTCCACCGAATGCCTACGCGTTTCTTCGCACAAAACAAGGGTTCACTTTTAAAAGTTTCTCCTTTGGGTCTCTCTGCGTCCATTACTTTAAAACGTTCGCCCATATATGTAACCATTGTCCGTAGGGACTTGGTCGCCTTGATTTTGTTGTCTGCCAGTTTGACGCTATTGAAGTAAGAGCAAAAAGTACGACTTTACTCAATAGTCTTTTTTTGTTATTTTAACGCATTTTGCGAAAATTATAAAAAAATAATGACCGCAATTTATTGGTCTTTGTTTTGGACAAAATGGTAACATTTCCGGGATTCGTCAATCATAAATTGTAACTGATTACAAAACTGGGTAAATGAAAACATGATGTAACCTGTACAATTGTGTTTTTATAATGCTATAATACGCCCCGAGTGTTTTCATAATTAAAAAAAACAACATGACTAGAGAGAATGTTAAAAAAAAAACATATACAATCATTTTCCAAGCCGAGAATTTCATGACATATTCATATGTAAATAAAAATGCCAAATATGAGTATTGCTACTTCTGTCTACCTCAATTCGATAGAAAAGCTCGGCTTCTTACAGCTTATAAATATTTATGAAGAGAATATTCTGTGCGCTACTTATAATTAAAAAGAACAAAGTCCCAAAAGGACTTCGCAAAAAACCTACCTTAATATTTTATAACCATTCACTGAAGTTTTTAAGGTTTGTTCTAAAAGCGTGTCGGCCATTTTGCGAAAAATATAGTAATAAACTAACATTTAAATGTTGCCCTTTTAGGATTGTCTTTCATTGTCCCTACCGTTCTATATTTTATAAGCTCACAAAAGAGTTTGTCTCTATATTTAAATTCGCAGAAAGAATTTGCTGGCCTTGCATAACCATTTTCTTATTTTTCTTTTGTTTGCTGCGCTCTTTGTGTTTTTACTGTATTTTAATTGTCGTGCAATATGGTGATTTAAAAAAAAAATCAAAAATGGAGCAAATAATAGAAAAGGTCCAGCAAAAATGCAATACAAATCACCCAGTTTTACTAAACAACTTTTAGTGTGTACCTTCATTTAAATGAATCTGAAACAATATGCATCAAACTCGTAGCCTAGCGGTTAAACTATAATAACTAACTGTTACACAATTGTTTTTAGCTCCGATAGTATTCAAAAAAATTAAAATCGTAACAAGTCTAGAGTTAAATAAAATAAAGAAAAATACCACAGGCGGGCGCGCGGCGCGCGACATATGTATAACCTCTTAGAAACAAATTATAGAGTTGGAATTAATTTACATGACCGTCTTTAAAGTTTAATATTGGGTAGGACAGAGAACTAACATGTGGTAATTACTGGCCACCTAATTGCCGCAATTGACATCCAACCAACAAAAAAAAATCTATTTCTTAAATTGTATCTAATGATAGGGATAGCTAGGGACAAAAAACTTAAGTGCGAGGTAGCTACTAAGCTGGTAACTTAACGACTAGGAAAGAGAAAGAATATACAGAGTTTGTTTTTAATTTAATAAAAGCATAAAATAATCATGATAAGTTATATTTCTAACTCATTCTAAACTATTTTACATTCGTAGTAAAGTCGAGAGTTGTTATTTTGCGCATTTAAATAAAAAAACAATATCTTTCTCTCTAAGTTAATACATAATTAGTATAAAATTACTTTAAACACCAGATAATAGACCGAGAAAGTTAGAAAATTATCTTTGTAAGTATATAAAAGTAATAAAACAGTATCGTTTGAACTAACTAGTATGCGAGGTCAAACTTAAAGAATGTAATAAAGCAAAATAATTTCCATGCATATCTTATCGAGGCATTCCTGCGAGAGGCCAGCTCGAAGCGGCGGACGCGTGCCGCCCCAAATTACTCCTATTATTTTATAATCCCTCCTCTTTACGTTTCGAATATTAATGACATTCCATAGCTTTCTTCTGGACAGGATATTCCGTGAAAGAAATTTCCGTTACCATCGCATATTCGCTAAGATTAATAAACCTCCATAATACTTACTTATTTATCGTTAATATACATCATGTATTTATGATGGAATTTTTGTATCATAAAATCTACTTTGTTCTTCATTTTGTTATCTTAAATACTTATTTAAAAATATATTGTTATTTATTTAACAACGGTTCTTTCTTAATTAATGTCTTATTTATACAAAAATGTAACAACAGCGTTAATGACTAGAGAAGGGACACTCGACGTAAAATAATTTTAAAACATACTGAAGAGCTGACAACACCAGACTTCTACTTGGTTTCCAGATTTGCTTCCAATATAAGCGAAAAACTTCCTCGTGTAAAACATAAAAAAATCGTGAATCGTTATGTGAAATAAGGAAACACTAATATTGTTACTTTAAACCAACTACCAATTTACACAAAACTGATATGAATGAATTCGTGATAATTTAAAGTGTAATTAAATTAATTATCGCATCACATAATTTAATAAAGGACTCAGCCGCCACGGAATAAAAGTTTATAACACCTCAAAGCTCGCATAGAAAAATTAAAATTTTTGGATAAGACGACGGCGATGTTATCAAGGCGCAGCGGTGCGAGGTAAATTATGCGAACAGACGCGAACAGGAATTCAAAACGCGGAAATAGAAGGGCAATTAATAGATTCACTTCAAAGCTTAAGAATAGACGCGTAATTAAAACATTCACCGAGCGCGCAATGCGTCGGAAACTTGAAAAAACGTGACCCCCAACGGCCGCCGTAAGGTGGATACAGCTTTTTATTACGAGCCACAAAAAATCCAGCGCACGCGCCTTCGAAATCCGATTAAAAAAGGGGTAAGGGCGCGTCTTGGGTTAAAAAAACGCGGATATCGTATAACGTTAATTCAAATGGATCCTGATAGAGCTATTTAAGCGGCGCGAGGATTCAAACTGGTCGATTGTTTCGATATCTACTAATTGGATCATACGGTAATCGATAACCTTTTCTTCGCAATGTGTTTTCACATCTGTCGTTTTATAATATACCTAAGTATTATTTTATATAAAAGGGTTTGCCCTACAAGTAACTATTTCGCCTAAGCTCTTCGTCTAAACTTTAGGTGAATGTAAAAGATCGTAGTTATATATCTACTACGTAAATTCCCAAGATTAACGAATAATAAAAATAATAAAAACACTTGCAAATGTCAACATCAGCTTGCCCTTGCAGCTACGGAGGGTCGGCATATTATGTGCTGCTCTTCCATACATGTTTATCAGCCCTCATATCTGAATTCACTCCTTTCTTAAGAATATTCATCCATACCTTCTTCGCACAAAAACACTTGCAAATTTATCATTATTATATATATTTTCATGGTACGGCGCCGTAGTTGTATTATAGCTAGAACGCATCTTTAAATACATCTATTCCTTTTAACGGGCACCACAATTTGCTTCTTAACTATAAAACAAACTCGTCTACGTACGTGTTTTTGTTGTTAACTGACAGAGAACAGGTGATGCACAAAAACACCGTGACCACACCAGCGCTGTCTCCTCGCCTCAACTGTCACGGCTATCAGATAGTTTTTTTACTTATTAACAAAAACAATCCTTTGATATTTGTGAAGTGTTTTTAATAAAACCTTTTTTGACGGCAAAAAAGACGATTGAATAATGAATTGCTGCATAGAAAGTGAAACTATAAGCCGATAAAAAGTAAAACATTCTTATAATATCGAGCTAGGGTCGCCTTACGTTCACCTGATGGTTAATATAATAAAACTAAGATAAACTAGTGCAGTATTATATTATTTGTGGGAATATACCGCCTAATATTAAATATTCGAATAGCTTCTGAAAAGCACTTAATTTCAAAAAAACCTTTTGCTAACGATCACTTAAGGCTATATGGACTACCTAAAATGAACTGCAGACACTAGAGATGGTAACTTTAAATGGTAATCAACGGATAGCTGCATTTTGCCCGTTTTAATTACCCAAATTATATTAATAAAACAGGATAAGGTTTTCAAGACATTTAAATATCACTATAATGCTGGTAAATAATTATTGCAAAAGAAAGATTAAAATATCTATAAAAATACTTTAAGAAAACTAATTCTAATTTCTTTTATATTATTTAATACGCCGTTGCACTTGTTCGTTGTTTACCAAAGAGCACATTACAAAAAAACTCCGGCCGTATGTAACCCCTTACCTGAGTACGGTATGAGGTATGCGTGGTGACTGTCAGTCGCGGCTCAATTACGTCCGGCGAGCAAGTGCTGACGTAAAAAACTCACAATGGAAGGGTTGGGGAAGAGTTGTAAAGGCATAACATCCGTGTAAACATCGTGTAATTGCTTACAAGTAAAAGGGTACGCTTTTTATTACTTGTGTTATTATAAATTAACTACATCTTGAGTTACTAAATTGTCTGAAATTACGTATGTTTTTTAAATATTTTCTTAATATAACTTTAAAGAATAGGAAAAGAACGGGTAGTAAAAAAAATAACATTTAATCCTTAACAACACAACACAATCATAAATAACAAAAGAAAAACAAACATGACATAGTAATCAAGTAGAAAAAAAATTAATTAAATAAAACATTATAAAAAGCATTGTAATGCTGACCGGATTATGTCCACGCTCAGCTTTGAATGCTGGATGCCACTCAAAAAGGCACCAGCGCTGATCTTCCGCGAGAACCCTGAGATCATCCGCATGCCAGTAGCAGCGGTGGATAGGCAGAAATTATAAATTTACATACGAGTACAAAATAAAATAAAAGTAATAATCCGTACAGAAACATGTGGCAAAAGAGAAAGCATATTGACAAGACATAGATAAAAGGGTACCTATATAAGATGTGCGCATAGTATGATAATATAGTTTAAATGAAATATAAATATGTTATGAAGAAAAAGTTTTTTAGGAAAATAGATAAGAATTAGTACACAACTCAATATTAAAAAAAAAGTAATTCGCCAGTAGATGTTTAAAGTAAGATAAATACTTTAAAGCAATTTAAAATTACATTATAGTTGATCTCACTGTTCTATTCATTTTTCATTTTTCGGTAGTTAAAATTAGTTTTTTTTTTTAAATTATCCACGATGTTTTGAGGTTTATAAGTAACTAAGAACAGATATCTAAATCGTAAATCTTACGTACAATCTATAAAAAAGTACAAAAAACATATCCACTAACAATAATATCGTACCCTTTTATTGCGGCACATTGTAAAATTGATAAAGGGATGAATGCCATTCTAACTGTCCGCGGAACTAATTTATAAATGATTGAGTTTTCATTTTTTTGCACCATTTGGGGTAAACTATTAAATACTATGTGAAAAAAATATTTTCACATATGTTATAACGGTTTATTAAGCGATTAAAGGCATGGAATTTTACATCATCTAGTATTGCTAAGCTGTTTTACTCTCTAGTTCTGGTTAAAGATACTGAAAACGTCTAAAACAATTTGATATCATGAAAATGAACTCAAGAAAAACTAATTTGGTAGCAACAAGGTGTCTTTCCTGCTTCTTTGTTTTGTGTACATTTAATTGAATTTTAGACCACCGATTTAGTGTAGAGTTTAATTGTAGTAAAAAAAAAACTTTGTGTACACCCAGGAAAACCATTTAGGATCTGTTCCTATAACATAATGGCCATAAGAAATTGTTTCTTAAAACATTACTCTTCAACATCTTTTCAACTCCACGGACAAAAGCCGTTTAAAAACCCGATTTTCGTAATTTAAAAAAAACCGTTCACAAATTATCGAATTCAAACCATTTTTTAGATAATAACGGCAATCGATCGACGCGAACCAGTGATTACTGCACAAAAGCACCCCTTTCTGACCCACTTTTTACTTATTTTTAACAATTTTTATGTTCCCTCTTCAAAAAGCTCCTATTGAAAGGCCGGGCGTGAACGAGTTGATGATATTACGATTTTTTAACAAAAAAAAATCACGAACAATCCAGTGTATTAGCAACAAAACAGCGATGTGCTCATTGTGAGAACTTTTTTTTAGGTTCGCGTGCGCTTGCGCGTTGGCGGGCGTCCTTGCGAACCCTTCCCGGAGCGCGGATTGAACGTGGAACCCTTCCCGTTCGAGCGCACTATGTAAAGGGTCCCCACATGAACCTCACACGCTAAGCAAAACGACGGAACGTCCCCGTGATAGTGGGGACATACGCCCTTTGGTATTCGAGGATCGCGCGCTACAATTCGCATGTGTGCCGCACGACAGCTGCTTGCAGTTTTTATATACATACACTCTCATACTTTTTTCACAATGGACGAACGCAACGCACCCTTGAAACAGTTTGCGTAATCGATGACAAAACTAAACATTCCGCCCGATGATTTCCGTATTTCTGATAAATTTAAAACTGAGTAAGAATATTTGAATGTAGAGAAAAAAGGTTAATATTATTATTAATTCATAAAATACAATAAGTGTTGGTTAAGTAGATATATTCTTTCGATACAAAAAACGTTATAAAATAAAAAATATTTAGGGTATAAGTCCTGTTTATATAAATGGGCATTTAAAATAATGAATTAGCAAAAAAGGCAACATTTATCTTATTTCAAACACAATAAAGTAGATCGAGATAGCATTTTCACACTTCGACACATTTCCACAGCATTTATTAATAATGCATTGTTTAAAATTGGTGTTTTATATCAGCAAGTCTAATCAGATGATATAAGAAAAAATATCACGGCAAACGGAATAAATCAAACAAGAATAAGCTTGCAATTGAATTCTAATGTGTTAAAAAATAGAACGATATTATCAAAGCATCCGATCAACTTTCCGAGAAATGTGAACACCCGCAAACATTTTAACATGCAAGCAGGTACAAATCGCGACAAGCCTCTAACAAATTAGATGAACACACATTCTTAAAGATAGACATAGATGTAATATGATGTTATGTTACTAGAGAATTAAAAGCTTGACCAACGGTAAGTGAGGTGAGTGTTTCGATAATAACTATACAATACTAACTAAATAAAAACACTAAATTATCAATGGAGTTGAACATAAAAATTTAAGCTTTTCTGTCAGTTCGTGACCCTGGTAACTGGATAAATCTTGCATTTTATTGCGGGTTTGACGGTTTTGTTGAGTTATCGTATCATGACACTGTTACATACTACTTTTAAATAAACATTTATATTTAAAGTATGATGAAATACTAGTTTTCACCCGCGACAACGTTCGCTAGAGTTAAAAAAAAATAAGTAGCCTATGTGTTCATCCAGAATGTACTCTATATCTATGCCTTTCATCGAGATTTGTTCAGTCGTTTAGGCGGCGAACTCCAACATACATCCATCTAAACGCTTTTATAATATTAGTAAGTAGTAAGATTAAACATATAGTATACCTCCGCGACTAACATACATAACTGGAATTATTATTCAACATGGTAACGCAACGAAGTTTTATTTACTCCACCCCAAGATTCTGTTGCACAATGGCCGCTGGACCTATTGATTTATGCAAAGGAACAACGTGGAATGCAATTGTCCGGTTTTTTGCAGCAAGGGATAGCGAAGGGTGACTGGTGAGTGCACGGAATGCTTCATAGATGCACATTAGACCCGGACATGTCCGTTACATGTGTGAAAGTTTAGCAGAAAAGTGTTAAAGAGATTTCTTGTAGTAAAAAAAGTATTAAATCCGAAGCTCAATCAGGCCGAGGCGTTTTATCTAATTACTGCCTTTATCTTGTTACAAAAGCGATGTAACATCAATTTTGTATTGTTATAAATTATATTTATTGACGTTTTTCAACACAATCCTATTGTAAGACGTGTCTAAAAATATCGTAATACATGGTACTATGTACTGTTTTATTCGTATAATTCAAAACTTCTTTGAATTACCAGTGAGTAACTATCTCGAAAGATTCACATTATTTGAGTTATTGCTCGAGCTGTGACGTTTGTCGCGTAGCCGTAGAGTTTGGTGTGAGTATCGATTGAAAAGACACAATTAAAGTTAGAGTTAGGTAACTGCGCACGTTTGTTGTCTCACGCGTACGTATGTGTTAGTTGCGTTAACCCCACAAAACTTTCATCTCCGGAGACCCTCCCGGCGGCGAGGGCAAGGCGGGGAGGGCCGCCCTCCCTACGAAGGGAGTAAAAAGTTGTTGCGGCTCGTTCACCTCTTTCGGTGTCGCCCTCGGCCAACCACACTATTTTTTATTACCACTGGTCTCGGCGTATTTCAATGTTTGGCTATTTTATATCCAATATTTTAGGTTATAGTAGGTATTTATATTTAATACTATAGATATGTTTTAACTCAAAGCTTGATTTGTTATTTCATATTTGTTAGATCGCTACGTAAAGTAGATATCAAAATGTTTGTCAAATGTTACACAAACATGCTCTATTTTCGAGCCCGAGGCCAGCTCAAACATAAGCTTATGTGGCAAAGGGTTCGTGGCACGAGACACATGACAATAAAGCGAAGCCAGGGCAAATGGTAAGGAATGACAACGCACGACGTTTACCGCGCAATAAAAAAATCCCTTTCTTCCGTAAAAATCGAACGCGTGCTCATCCGACACGCAACAATTGGACTCGACTGCAGGGACACGTTTTTGGCTACAAAAGTGTAATTTTATTTTTAAAAAACACTCTTCCCCCGTTTTTAAAAAAGCGGTAACGCGTCCCGAACGTAGAACGCGCGCCGGCTGAAGATTTGACGCGGCTCGCGCATGTGTTTATAATCGTCCCCTCGTAATTTTACATTTTTTTTAGAAAAATTGAAACCATACTTTGAACCGTTTACCGGCGATCGATACTTTGTAAAAAATAGCGCGCGATTTTTTTTCAAAGATCGGACATGAAAGGCAATAAAAAAAGTTGTCCGCCGCAAGCGAGCGGCTGGACGTTATGGAGCCGGCTTAACGGTTTTTGTGTGACCCTCAATTTACAACACAAGGGACACGACGTACCTTGACATCTTGGCGTGCGTGGAATCTAATGTAAATTTGCTACAAAAATGGGAATTTAAATAAGTGTAGTGCCCCTTCGAGCAGAATTGAGCCCTTCGCATAAACGAGCGCTATTATTAATACCGGTCACACGGAGGACGTGAAATAGGGCATCGCTTAAGGAAACACGATTATATTAGATGAGTGTGAATAATAATTTAATTTTTCAAGACTTAAGTAACGTAGATATTTTTCCATGGTTTCAATAATTCTTAGTATCAACCACTTACTACTCAGCTCAGATACAAATTCAACAAAGCAAAAATCTTACACCATTTATACGTTAAATCCGAAAATAAATATATGTACTCGTACCTAGTGGCTACCGGAAAATATGACGTGAGTATGCCGTATACTTACTTAACAATATGATATCTCACGAAAGCTTAAACAATTTAAGAAAACACTTGTTTGCAAATTAAACCAAAAGTGTTAGAATTAGTGTCCGAATAAGTAATCAAATCGACACTTTAGTAAATAATGTGCTTTTAAGATAAACAGATATATACGCTCACGATGACCGCATCATATTTCTGAGTTGGCGCAAAGAAAACGTGTTCAGTGATCGGCACAGGAAATTAACATCACGCCAGTTTTCCTCAGAGCAAAGCTCGAGACATCGGCAATAAATAAAAATGCCAAAAAGCAGAGACGCAAAGGGCGGCGTCCGGACTACGGCCGGACAGTGGGAGGAAGCCCAGTAAAAAAATCATCTAGTGCAGTACCTGGCGATGCGCTTCGATGACTTTATCGTGATATCGATATCTTTTTTTTATACTATAAGGTGTCAAACGAGCAAGCGGCCACCTAAATCCGCCGAAATGGCGGAGCGACCGCTACCCATAAACATTCGCAATTGCAGATGCGTTGCCTACCCTAAATCGACGGAGGAAGAGACGCACATGAAGAGAATATTTCCCTTTCCCATGCGTCTCCTCCACCGTCAAATCCACTTTCCCATCCAATTCTTTCCTTATAAGAAAAGGGTGGAACGGGAAAGGGACTAAAATTGGGCCTCCGTCGCCACACTCATCAGACGAAACGCGGAATTGCTTCCACTTCACGCCTGTCTTCTGTGTGGTCGTGGTATTGCACCGGGCGAGCCGGCCCATTCGTGCTAAGATGTTAAAGCGGGCTCTACCACTGATATAAAGAATAATAGTGTTAAAGTTAAAGTGTACATTACTTATACTACTAATGTTCACTTCTTATCGTACATGAGTATAACATGAGCTAAGACAAGACTGTATTTGAATTACGTAAGTATATATTCAGTTTCGCTACGTTATTTAAGAAATCTATACATTTACTGGATACCTCATCTAAATCTCAAATACTTGCAAAATTTGTGTCTGAAGATGTCAAGGAATTGTAGGTATTAATAAGCAAGAATTGCCGAGTATCGATAGTTGTAGCATCACTATACGAAATTCTGAGCTTAACTACATATTTGTGCGGTAGTGAGAGGGTGCAGAGGCAGGGAGGCGGCAGAAGTCCGCGAGGGCTGCAGGACGCTGCTCGTTGCCCGCTACCCTTGCCTACTGGCTGTTGTTGCGCTGGGAGCACATTAACATTAAAGACTCGTTATACCGATCCCGCTAGTCATCGTCGCTCACATACCACTGCACGAGATAACTATAAAAAACTGTAAGATGTTACGATTCTATAAACATTAATTTCACAAAAACTTGCCAAAAAATAGTTCAATCAAACTATGTACTTAGATGCTGAAAGAATGTGATGATGACCATACCGCCATGTTTGAAATGTTATACATTACCTTCCAACGAACGCAATTGCGATTTACTTTGGAGTATAACGCTTACATAGTGATATGTAGAGGGTTAGTCGCCCTAACCCTTTACCTCGGCGGGCGAGGGCGCGCCGAGGGGCGGCGGCGGAAGGGTTGCCGCCCGGCGGCGGGGCTTCACCCCGAGCTTTTACTGCGAGCTTTTTTATCGTGCGTGCCGTCTTTTCCTTTTTCTATTTTTTATGTTTATTTCCCCGAGATCATAAATTATGTTTGAAAGGAGGGACTGAAGTCTCGGACTCGCGGCGACAGGAACCGGGGTGATTCGGAGCGAGGTTGCTGCGTTCTGTTTTTGTTTTTTATGGGCTCTCATGCGCGTGGGGCTGCAGCGTTGCCATGGCGACTGCATCGCATTATTCGGCAGCGGGGGCGAGTCGCCACTCCACTCCGATATAAATAAACAAGGAATATTTGTTGTTGTAACGCGATCCGTAAGAACACACGCTTGTCTATATTCATTCGATCCTTGTTTGCGGACAAACTGTCGCGATGGACTCCGCAGCTCTGTTTACAAACGCGATTGACTGGACCGTGTAATTGTATACAATAACAGTATTACATTATAATTTCTGTTGCGAAACTGATATCGAGAAACATATGTGTATGAACAATATATGATATCATTCAACCGACACTCTCACAAACTGTTTGGTCAATTCTTGTGCGAGTCAGAATAAAACCCGGATATAACAACAGATAAGCTTTGTCTCCAAACACCCGGAAGTAATCAGATCCAAAAAACAAATCTCGCGAAACACAAACATTTACTTTGTCCCATAAATACCATTTTATATTTCGTAAATAAAATCAAGTTGTCATTTTTGTCCACGCCTATCAGTCCAGCACCTCGAACAAACTACAAAGGTATTTGCAATCACGTATTAGTCGTAGTTATCAAAGAATATTAGTAGGAAGTAATTTCTCCACATCCGATATAAAATTTAATCCAATTCCGCATTGTGTACATTATAATTACAGTATCCAGGTACTTATCATTGTTACGAAATTATGTTTTGAGATGTATGTGGAATTATCGACCATTACAATCGTGGCGACCGCAAAAAGTGAACAAAGCCAATGTTGTACCACTTAATTGCTTACCCTTGCCTGTGTCGAAAAAAAATACCGCGCCATATTGCGTCCAGCGTAACCACCGCGAAAGAGAAAATTACGAATAAAAGGCGGGATAGTTACACGCCGTATTGAAAATTAGAAACCCTTTAGGGCGCCACGCCGGCAGACAAAGGGGCGAATGGCAAATTGTCGGCAGGTAGCGAATATGTTGGAATGGTTCCAATAATTACTGAGGCCTCTACTTTAATAAATGGCCGTTTTTCTATATTTCAAAGGGCGATCGCAACATACGGACCTACCTGCCGCGAACCCTTCTCATAATGAGTTAAGTCCACTTTTTGATTGCCAATTTTTTTTATAATAAGTGGGTTAACGCAAAAAATTTATTTTATACAAATGTTAGCAAAATTTTGTGACCACAAAAATTAACAATTTTGGTAACATGATTTTTTTTTTTTTTTACTTAATGTTATGACAATTAAAACTAACTATAACACTATACAATAAATTGTTATTTCTCTTAGGATTAAGACAATTAAATAAAAGAAACAAGTTGATTATCAAATCTAGTAACACTTACTAGGCTTATTAATATTGGAAACAAATATCTCTCTCTGAATGTATGAAAACCTTAGAAACTAAACTTGCTAGACGAACTATCATATTCTTCTTTTCTAAGTGTCGTTAGACAGTTATTAACAATTCGTTTTTTACTCTAAACTCCTTCCGGCACTAACGCGAAGGATTGACAAAGACATGGCGATACAACAAATGATATTGTAAAGAATGGTAGCTTATTGTTAGTCGACTGTTTAGATTAAACAGTATAAAATGAAAGGGTAAGATGACAATCACGCTTTGCCCGGAGGCAATGAAGTGAATCATAATGATTTGTAATTCCGATGTTTTCGCTGTTAAAATCGCATTTCCTGAACGATATTTAGCGAAGTCAGCGATGCGGACACGAGAGCGTCCTCTGATGTAAAGGACAAAGACTGTTTCTATACAATACGTTCCTGCGACTATTTAAAATCAATCCTTGCACGACACCAACGCAAATAACAGAATTTTGGTATGGTCCAAGCGAAGAATTTTTCGTTCTGTTATTTTTTTACTATAAATAAAATACAAACTTTTGATCGACATTACATTTTGCATACATAAAGCAGATAACACGAAATACTTAGTCCTTTGTATCATGCGGCTAGAAATATTAACTATCGCTCAACAATGACACGCTCATAGTGTTATTCTTTTACGACTTGCGACATTTTAATACTCTTATTTTAGACGATTTATCCCGCAATCACGTAGTTCATATATGTATCTAAAGAGTGAAATTTTATTTTCGTTATCAATATGCTCTTCGCGTGTAACTTGCGCCTTTAGTTACGGAAGTTTAAATAATGTAAGGCATAGCGGCACATCGGAGCGTAAAACTATCCGTAATCCTTTCTAGTTCAAGCCTTTGACAAGCGATAAGGTAGAAACATTTTATAACAATGTTAAATATTTTGGCGGCTAAACCTTTGTGTTATCTCACCTAGCCGTTATTGGTGATACGCGTGGCTTCACAATACTGCAAACCGTACGCCTGTGGTTCTTAACATAATGTATTTTTGAAATAAATAGTATCTTTAAATATTTTATCCGCTGATCAAGTTTTCGCTCGACTGTTATCTACGTGGATTATTTGTTGCAATCTATATTTTCGTTTGTACAAAGTAGCTTAATGTTTTTAAAAAATGATGTCAAAAATATTACGTTAAATATTTCCATTAAATCACAGAAAACACGCTAGTTAGGCGATGTTCTACGAGATTACTTCGCCATTAGTCGATCAAACTACGACTTTTTATACGATTGAAGTTATACATTTCATTGAAAGTGCCGCTTTATGACAAAGTTTCGACACTTTACCTACTTTAGCATAGCGTTTCCCTATCATTGACCAGAGGAAGTTTTGATTAACGTAAGTATAAAGGTGACCGTGGAGGGCTATGGCCACATTTCCGCTCATTAATACACGTCAGTTGGAAGCTGCGAGAGACATCCCAACTAAGATCACATCATTAATATTAAGTAGTACACGTAGGCGGTGCTACGAAAAGGATAAATTTCATGGAGAGATGCTTTCACCCTTTTTAACTCCTACCTATTTGTCATTGGGCATAGAAATCACCGAAGAAAGGGCCCTCGATATCTCTCCATGACGTTGCCAAAGTCCATTAGTATTGTCCAGAGACGTACGTATATCATATCGTGTAGGTTAATGAAATAAATTTCGCGCTTGTCTCATACAATAATATACGTTAACTCAATTTGCCGTCTTTTACGATTATTAACACATTCTATTTAAGCGATAATCGGTGATTCTGCTTTCATGTTACAATCAAAAATATATTAGGCATAAAGCACGATAGTTCAACTATGCGATTCTTATTTCGCAGTTTTCTCTATTGTTATTTATTATATTAGACTCACGGATAGGAATGCAATTACAAACAATCCAAAGATATCTTGGTGACACAATTATTTGTGTCGTAGACTTGGAATTCTAATATGTAACGATTATTTATTTTTCTTTGCTTTTATATACGAAAGAAATACATATTTTAGATGATTTTTTTTTTAACCTGTAGTTGGTTAACCATGAACTTTAAAAACGTAGGGAGTTGATGAACGCAGTTTCATCAAATCTGTTTTACGACATCACAGAGAGATTAAGTAAAGGACAATTATGATTTCTTCTAATTATCGTTTTTTAAGTACTGATTATTTGAATATTTAAACTTTAACTGAGTATAAAAAGTTGCATACAATAACTTAGCGTTGGAAAGCGCTGCTAGGATTAAAAGTTTTGCGCTATCTTCTGCGATTGAAAAAATATAAACCAACAATAGATTACAAAAGTCATTGTTGACCCTTTTGGGTATTATTTATATTGCGATTTATTACCCTTTCACGTGTCCATGAAGTCTCCGAATCTCCGATACAAAGCTGGTTTCGGACGCGCCAACCCATTAGTGAGCGCGCGGCGGGGGCTCATGATCACTCGGTTCATGTTAATTTATGTTCTTTGTCGTATTGTCCACTCACAATGGACGCATTTCATGGCCTACTGCCGGACACCCAGATTAACATCGACGTATGATTTTAGCTTTCTCTAGTTTTGTGCAAAACACAATGGCCAGTCTAACCGGCCACCTGGCTATAATGGTTTTGAAAAAATCGAGGTAGCTACTGTCCATATCGTTTTGTGCAAAGGATTCTACGCTTGCACCTGCATTGAAGCAATTAAACAAAACTATTAATTATATTATAACACCACCAATATGATCCTGTGATCGTAGGTATCTTAATAATTCATTAGCTGTGGACTGAGGCGGATTGAAGAGAATTGCACAATAAGATATTATAATAAGTCAAATAACCATAATTATACTTTATTCCAAATTACAATTAAATATTTTAACAAATTACTTAAATTATAAAATACATTGCACCTTATGATATAAATGGTGGCGATTAATTAAGATACAACAATTTGGTCATGAATTAAAATATCTGAAAACAAAGTTTTCCAATAATTTAAAATATGATTACTACAGATTCCGTTGCATAAAATATAATACACATAAATTAAAAAAAGTGTTGCTAAATTAGCACATTACAAATTGTCGTTTATAATCACAAGTTTAAAAAAACGTAGGTACAAGTTTCATAAATGTGTAAAACAATTAAAAATTAAATGAACAAATTCAAGTACAGTCAAGACTTATATAGAATTTAACAAAAAAAAACTAAGATTAAATGAATAGTTCCATAGCTATTGTGCTGACAAATTTCGACTGCAATAAGCTTAAGAGAACTTATAACAAGTATCTTTAACAACATTTCTTAATGCAAAGCTATCGTTTCTTCATCAGTAATGGTCTTTTGCGGTGCCTGTCCCGGCGCCAATTCCCCGTGTATCCTTACTCGATACACACAAGTGTACATCGAGTGGCCCCAATTAGAGAATACTTTGAACCTCACGACGTGGTAACCTGTTGCCGCCGGCTGTTGCACTTCGAAGTACTGGATAGGCTTACCGTCTTTATCGTACTCGAAACTGCCAAAGTCGTGTGGATGTAAGTCACCACGGTGCGACAACCCTTCTAACTGGAATAGACGCGGCGCTGATGATATTTCTCTGTAAAGAAATAAATATATGAAGCCGAGAATCGCTATTGGTATAAACTAGGTAATCCGTGAAAGTAAAATGTGTAAACTAACTTTGTTGGCGAGATATGCGCCGGTATATGTTCAATGCTAATGCCGGTGACGTGGACGGAGCCCACGAGACGTATAGTGGCTTCGCCTCGAGAGCCGCGGAAGGCCCAGCACTCGCCGGGCAGCGTGCCGGGCCGCAAGATGGCGGAGGCTCCAGGGCACTCGCGGCAGAGCAGCGAACTCACCGCGTGTAGTGCCCACCCCACTGACGATTCGTAGATCGCGTACTCCTGCGTCTCTCCAGTGTCGATTATACGAGCTCCAGCGGACTCCAGGGCGTAATCTGCTATCTAATAATAGGTATATCTCAAATGATGAAAATGTTGAACATTTAACCCTCACAGTCTTATTATAGATGCCAACGTATTCTGGTCAAATATGATGCAAACACTGACGAGGGCCAATAATGAAAGAGATAGTCCCATAGATGGTAGCTAGAGAAATGGCAATATAATGGAGGTATATATCATTATATCATTTTATTACACCTGTCGATCGTAGTCGCCCATGTCCATCAGCTGGCGAGTGTGCCGGCGCGTGGGCTCCAACGCGTCCTTCACGCGGCCCGACGCCGCAGTCATTGCAGGCAGCGCAGACGACATCCTCTCCAACTCATTGCGGATGCGTTCGTGTTCACGGTTCATCTTCAAATAACAATTAACTATTACTATTTACAACTCGTGGAGAGACTGGTTTAGATTAGTCGTTGGTCTAAAGAATGCAGAAAATACCAGTTATCGCAATAAAGTTACGACATGTAAACCAACATGCCTAACTAAATCATCGCTTTGATCTTTAATATAAAAAGATTTGTTAACAAAATAAGAACAGCACAAAACCTCCGAGAGACCCTGTGTGAGTTGCATAACCATGTATTTGATATCCCCGAAGTCCCCCTCGATGGTGTCCTGCGAGCCCCACAGGTAGGAGTACACGTGTAGCCCCAGCAGCAGCGTCAGCGCCACGCACACAAACGAACGGAAGATGTTGCGGATGCCGCACCCTTCGTCATCATCGTAATCCATTACACCGTTTAATACAAACTTAATACGTTATTACACAATAAACCTCTTATAAATATTAAAACTATTGTAAGCGTATTCCCAAGTTTACTAACAAACAACTGTCATTATCGTTTTTACTTCTTAAATGTCAAACTTTGAAACTACTTTGATTATTCTTACAGAGGTTTCATCACCGACCTCTATCTTAACGAGTCAACAAAATCAATGAATCAGATCAGGCCTCGCAAAAGACATAGTTGGTTTGTCCCCGACCGCCCTCGGCACTAGACAGAAATGCGTGCCACAGGTATGTGATATTACAGTCTCACATAATTTTGTATCCCCTCCCCCCGTGCTAAAACTGGAAGAAATATCGCCCAGGGCGTTAGTAGTGCTATAACCTTAAAAGTAATTTTAATTAGATAAATTTAGATAGGCGATCGTTTTGAAATAGCAGCTTTTGATCAAGACAAATTAGCTGGTCGCTGACCGCAACTTGGCCCAAATGGCGAAAATCAAATGGGTACAAAACACCACAAATTATAACCTGTCCATAGACGTTAGTATAAAATTGCTGTACCAAAGATGAAATAAAACAACTTATAGTGTAAAAACTTTATTAAACTGATTTATGGTTTCTGTTGCTGCGCGGTGTACTCCAGCTGTGCGGCGGCGACGGATTTCATAGACTCGTGTGCCTGGTGCACGTTGGCGCGCCACGCCAGCAGCACGCTGCGCAGCTGCTGCCACTGCGCCGGCCCGAACGTGCGGTGCATCGTGCTCGTCACACGCACCGTGCGCCCCGCCTGGTCCATGCGCGCTCGCACCAACTTCGTCTTCAACACTAACAACATACAATACTACAGAACATGACACAATGTCATCTAAATACGACAAACATATAGCCTTCCTCAGATATATTAGATTTGATTTCATGCTATAAGCAATTCATTTCTTGGTGGTAATGGTAACATCATTTAAGTTGGATGCATTCTATCATCCCACGAAAAAAAAAATATCAGTTAAAATTCACTAAGAACAGTAAAAAACTATCGAAACATTACCTTCAATAACAAAAGCTTCGACATTCTGTTCTTCAATCTGCAGCTCAGAGATCATATCGTCAAAGGCTATTTCAGGATTGGTTTCCGCCATCTGCATGAATGATAATATTCTCATCTTCTTCACATTCTGCTCATGGTTGAGCCCTTCAGATAAATAAAACATTTCATATTATATCTAGTACTGTTACACATTTTAAATGTGTACTTTATGTAGGAAACTAACTTGTCCGGCATTGGATTTACATTTCGTAAAAAAATTAAAATGCCTTTCTTAACTTCTAGTGATATTAGGATAAAGAAAGTAACAACAAAAGGATTAACTAAACCTTGATCTCCATGAGTCTTTATGCCGAAAAGAGCCACAAAGGTACATATTTAATTTAAAAAATAAATATAATTTTAATGAAACATACCTTGTGACTGCACAAATTCCTTATGATTCTCATAAAACTTAAGATAACTTGAGAGTTTCTCTGACACAAAGATTGTGAGTAGATCATATATAAGTTCCCCTTCTAAGAATCGAACAGGCTTCAACGACAGCAATGGGTCCAGCAGGAATGTGTTGGGATCAGCTAGTGCGGTGACTATGCACTTGATAGCATCTTCTCTGGCGTATGATGCATTCTCATCTGTATATGTGCCAAGTAACTCTATCATCACCTTTGAAGCTAATTCACTGGAATGAAGTTATAAAAAAATAATCATAGACCAAGCTCCAGTGACCAAAGACATCATTGAATTCTTTTATTTTATTATTTACGTAAACATAGTCAATAAAATAAAAAAATTGACCTCCACTTGAAACAATTGAAGAAATTTCAAATAAGACTCAGTCTAAGTGTTCTTCCAGACTATGTTCTACATCTATGCTAAATTTCAATAATGGGCATTTATATTCTTGACTAAAGATAACCTAAAATTTACTGAAATGTTACTATAGAAAAATTTTACATGTTTTGCTAACCAAGTAAAGTAATAAATTGCATATAATGAATTTTTGTAAAAGAGTATCTTCTCTGAAAACTATACCTGTTTTGATCTTTTAATACTTGATGTAGCAATCTGTACAACTTTTGCATCTGTTCGTTAGAGGGTGGGCAGCTGGAGAACTCCTTCTTTAGCTGCTCCACACCGGAGAACACATCCTTGACAGCACCAACACGCGCAGCAAGCTCTATCACATGGTAGTACACATGGTATCTCAATGGGGAATTCGCCTCCAAATTGTTATATAACCTCCATAGACTGGAAAATGAGGGTAGTTTTTTTTAAAGTAACATTGTTAATAGAAGTTTACAACTTGAATTCTCAATGTTAAATGAAGTGATTTTTTTATATTTTCACATTGTCTTAGAACATTTGATTATGATTTATTTAAAAGATTTGAATGATCATTAAATACTTACGACTGTAGAGCTATCAAACCAACTTTGGGACCCGGTGATTTGCCAAGCCTTTGACTGAATGCCACTATTAGGTTCTCACCTCTTTCCAATGGTATCTGAAATATAAAGAACATAAAAAATTTAGATTATGTAAATGTTATTGCGATTTCTCAAGTTTCCAATCGACATCAGATCTTTATTTTTATTTTCTAAAAAATCTAAAAATTCTGTTTTAATGTGAACAGCAATGTAAGGGCTGTTAGTTAAAAAAAAAGACATATTTAGTATACTTACGGAAACCATTATAGACACAATACTGTTGAGGATGGCTTCGATATCAGATTCATTAGTTTCTTTCAAACAAATATCACACACGCCAACTATTTTATGTAAATCATCTTCTATTCCCTTTGGTGACTTTTCCTCGGATATTTCTGCGCCAAGACTTTTGAAATATTTTCTGAGTTCTTGTGCCTGTAAGCATTTTGAAACTGTTGTAATTTTTTCCCAATGCAAAGTAAATTATTTTTAGGTTATATTAACATGACTTACTTGATCTTCCAGCGATATATCCATAAAAATGGCAGGACCCTGCATTTTGAAAACGATAGGAAAGTTATTTAAGAATCTGACTTAAATTACAAGTGAGGTGATGTTTTGCAGCCAAATAAAATAAATTAAAATGTGAGCCAGCTAAGCAAGCGAGTCAAAAAGGCAAACGAGGCAAACATAATGACATTGACATATAGTTACATGTACATAAGACACAGAATAAATAAGCTTTCTCTTCGGACAAACATTTATTTACCTAATCTGTCCTGTTGATGCACACAAATTTTTAACAATGGCAACTATTTTGACTCTGTTTGACATTGACATTGACGTTTTCCAAAAAATTAAAAACATGAAAGCTTTATTTTAAACTATGTTATTTTATTTCATGTTAATAGTTAATGATAAATCACGTCGGCCATAAGTAGGAGACACTATATTTATATAATCAATTGCAGCATCTTCCATTTAACAGTTAAAAAACAAAATCTTGTAACAGTTTAGTCCAATTTAGCATTTTATAACCTAACAAATTTAAACTCGAATGAACCTTTTATTGCTTAATTTTCATATATATTACTTCTAAGATATAATAATGTCAAGTTTTCATAAGAAATCAGATTCACAATACAGTATCAAAGGAACCAAACTGAAAAATAACTTACCTTTTGTATCTTCTGGTATTCCGTCGTTAGATCACATAGTAGGTAAGTATATAATTGGACCTAAACTATATTCAATTGTGTATTTTATGAGATTTACTAGCTTTGATTTAAAGAATGAATACTTTTGATTAACTTTTGTTTCTTTTCTAGGTGGTGGTCTACCTTCGGGAGCTATTTTTGCTGTCGGTAAGATGTTATTTTTAATGTTACTTTTGTTTGTATGGCATTTTGTTCCATAATTAAACTGTATGCATGTTGCATAGATGTTATTATTTGTGTGTCATATTTTCAGAGGAAGACATTTTGGGTAGTTACAGTAGAGTTCTAACAAAGTACTTCCTAGCTGAAGGTGTCATCTCGGAACATGCACTGTTTATTGCTTCAGCTGATGAAGATCCTAACATTATTGTAAGTTATTGTAACATTATATAATGTTGATATTCATTTTTAACTCGGAAGAGATGTTTATTTATTTATTGATATACCATCTTTATAAACCATAAATAACAAAAATCACACTAAGTAAATCTTATAACAGATTATCATCATCATCATCAGCCTTTGTCTGCCTACTGTTGGACATAGGCCTTTCCCAATACCTCCGAATCTTTAACAGATAAATAAATGTAATTGTTACAGGTGAATGAATTGCCACAGCCTTGCACAGATTTACCAAAAGAAGTAACACCAAAAGATGGCAATGTGGAAATGAAAATAGCCTGGAGGTACGAGGGTTTGGGACAAGTGGAATCTTCCTTCGGCAGTAATACCTCATTTGGACATAACTTTGATTTAAGCAAACATATGGATAAAGAAACTACACAAAAAAGTAATATCACTTATTCCTTTTTAAATGAAGATGAATATGGAAACAAAGATAAAGTAAAAGGTAATTATATTTGTGACCAACTTGATTAGTCAACTGACTATAGCTATATTGATTAGGCAAGTACTAAATCAAAACATCAAATGAACCAAATGAACATTACAAATTAAAAAAAAATTGGGACCCATATCTGCTTGTTTCATAAACTTTTATTACATTGAACAAAACTTAATGTCATGCTAGATAAATGTTTATAAATGTGTACAATGTGCTTGCAAAGTTAGAGTGACACAAGAAGCCAAAGACCCGCTTGTGTCTTTGGAGACATACTTGGCTGACTAAAGACTTCTAGGGCAGGGCTACATAAATCATCGGCTAGTAAGGCTATGCAATTGAGGTAGTCTTTATGATAAGTCACTATTTACATAAATTGCTGACTGAAATTTCTCTTCCAGGCTTCAAAAATTACATGTTTTTTAAATTATTAACTGAAATCAAGGAACTTGTATCAAGAGAAGAGTTTCAAACATGTAGTAGGAATAAAAACATTTTACGTATAAGCATACAGTCACTTGGCTCTCCGATCTGGTTGGCTGCAGATTGTGATGATGAAACTGCAACCAGTGATTACGGACAGGATTTAATTAAATTTTTATATACTCTTAGAGTAATTTTAAAAGATACTTTAGCAGTTGCATTCATTACTATACCATCACATTTATTTGATGTAAGTCTAAATATTTCAAAATATTTTTTTACTATTTCATATTCTGTATTTATTAACTTGTATCTTTGTATTTTCTAGGATGAGCATTTAATGCCCAGACTTCTATATTCCATAGACAATGCAGTCCGAATAGAGTCATTTGCAGGCTCCAGTCGGGAAACAAACCCGGTGTACAGTGACTACCATGGCTTGTTCCATGTCACCAAGCTGTCAGCTATTTACTCCCTTGTGCCTTATGTACCGCCCAGTCTGGATCTAGCATTTAAACTGCGCAGGAAAAAATTTGTTATAGAAAAGTTACATTTGCCACCAGGTAAGTAATATTACAAAATTACTTACCTTACTTACCTTACCTTAATTGTTATTAGCTTAGCTGTGATTGTTTTTTTTTTAATTGAGATTAAGAATTGTCTTTGTTATATTCTAGAGCTTCAAGAATCGAGTGAAAGAGAACAAGATGATATCACAGCAGTGCCTAAAGCAGTTGGATGCGGAGGATTCAAGAAGAAGGATATAGATTTTTAAATATTTTATTAAAAAATATATTTTTTTTAAAACTACCCCTTTTTTATTTTACCTATCGTTCGACTTTTAAACAAGGGACATGATTAACATATGTATGTGGAAATGAAAATAACTCGTGCATTAATTTCGAACAAACCTTAATTATTAGTCACCCCAGCTGCTCAGCGGCGCGTATCTCCCTAAAACCGACAAAACTATTCATCGCACATACCACGCGGACTCACTATTGCGTTGGCTTGCATTTCGTTTATACACTGCATTTTTATATAAACAATTGCGAAATAATTTGTAACTTTACAAAAAAGTCAAATGAAGATCAGAAAGATCGCGAGTGCTAAAGTGCTTTTCGGGTGTTTCAATACCTTATTTCTTGTAAGATTCAAAATACTGTAATCCTTAAAATTTCTGTTTATGAAAAGGGCGCAGTTTACGCCCGTTAAAAATTTTATTGCGCCTGTAAGGCAAAAAATATATACGATTGGATTTTGTTGGAAAAAGGTATTTGTGTTAATAAAATTAAAATATTTTCTTAATTCGAAGGTATGTGGTTTCACGAAAGTGGTATGTGGATTCCTGCTATTATGCGACTCCCAAAGGATTTTACTATCAAGTCTCCTGGCGATGCCCGAAGAAGGATTGCCCGAGCCGCCGTTTTACTACGTCGCACTGGCTTTACTTGCTAGTGGACTAACTATATGCTTTATTGCTACATTCGGCATCTGGGCCACATATATGCCGGGATATATACTGCTGACTATTGTAAGTGTTTATGTATTTTTTATAATAATAAGGCATATTAACATTTTTTTTTTAGTGCTAGCTCGCTTGATGATGATGTCATAAACAAAAATGTATGGATGGATTGTGAAACAGGATATGCTTAAGGGAGTGAAATCACATATGACGGCTGATAGAGATGTATGAAAGAGTAGTACCTGTTAAAAACCCTCCTGAGGAACAAGGGTAGGTTTGGTACAGTGAGATTTATCAATGATAATATGAACTTACCAAACGTCATATATTCAAGTATAGAATGATACAGCAATAAATGTTAAGCGACGTTACAAAAGAATGTGTTTATTTCAGTACTTTTTAGTAGTATTATGTTTGCTGCTATGCGAGTGCGCGTGCGGCGTGGCGGCGGCGGTGTGGCCGCGCTGCGTGGGGCTGCAGAGCGCGCGCGGTGGCGCCGTGCCTGCGCTGCAGGCGTACTACGCGCTGCCGGACTACGAGGACTTCACTGCGGCGGTAGACCTCGCACAGACACAAGTTAGATACTTTGATTTAAAAACGTAGTACGAAAATTTAAACGCCGCAGAGTTGACCGCTCAGGGGGGTCCTTAGTGCAGTTTTCTCGTACTAGATCTGTATCGATTTGATATTTTGCCTATTTTTTTGTCATTTTTTATATTAATGTTTATAACAAGCTTTAGTCTGCGACTTCGTCTGCGCGGAATAAATCAAAATTGAAGTATTCTTCCAGACTATGTTCTACATTTGTGACGAATTTATACGAGATCTGTAAAGTTTTAGATACTATCTATCCAAACTTTCGCATTTATAATATTTTAAAGATCTTTATGTGATTGTAGTTGAAGTGTTGTGGTATGAGCGACGCGCGCAACTACGACATGTCAGTATGGCAGCTGCGGCGGCTGGGCCCGCGCGGGCTGGCCGTGCCGCTGTCGTGCTGCGTGCAGCGCGCGCCGCCGGACCACCTCAGCCCCGCGCCGCTCAACCACACGCGCTGCCAGGACATACAGCCAAACCCCACGTACAGACACGCTGCGGTATACAACTTTTTTTGGAGGAAATTATTTAACCTTTAAAGTTGTAATCACTCACATATTAAAAAGATTTTTTTGTATCATCAATTTAAACACGAAAATAATAAATAACAGCTGGACAAGTGTAAATATAATTTTCTCATATTCTTTCTCATTTCCGTCAAATTTGACGGTATGGTGTTTCTTATTATTTAAATTTATTGACATTTCAATAATTATTTCAGGGTTGCTTGAGTAAACTCGAAGATTGGTATCAAGAGCAGTACATAGTTTTCATGCTGGCCTTATTTGTAATGGCAGTCTTCAAACTGGGCCTCCTTTTAACAACTGTATTCTCCTGTATTCGCTTACGAAAGCGCAGGAGATACATACGGTCTTACATCATGAAGTCTACAGATAATAAAACCAATGAGAATATCTACGAGCGCAGAATGGCGGGAAACCACGACTCGCCGATAACTACCAAATATATTCAACCGAATAATTACTACAGTCCAAGGTTACGGAACCCGAATATATTCCACGGACGACCCAATGAAATCGTATGAGAATTAGCCGTGGAGATAAATGCTTTAGAAATGAAATTGGAGAAATTCTCAGATTTCTTATATAAGCATCAAGCTGATTCTATCATGTGGTAGAATATTTAATACTAATAATTTTTAGAGTTATCAATTGTGACGATTTCATTGAGCAAATGTCATCCAAATGATAATGACAAATGAATCCAAGAGACCTGAGATTTTTTTGCCACTTGGATATTTATAAGATTCCAACGTAATTCAGGTTTAGTAACTAAATTCAGGTTGACATAATAATAAAATTCATAATGTTAAATTATCTCCACGGAAACGTATTTTTATATTCTTAGTAATTTAAAAAATGTATTTGGTTATCAAAGACATGCACTAGTCTTCTAAAAATTAGAAATAAATTATAATAAATAGCGGAGTACTTTTTAATTCGTCTTAAATGTACCGGTGGAACGAAATAAAAGAAGTATGGATACTCAATATGCAATATTATTTTCAAAAGAACATTCAAAAATTGGTCCTAAAGTTAAAACAGTGTTAACAATCGCTCTGGAATGTTTTCTATAATTCACAATCGGTTTACATCAGTAACAGAGAGCTAGCTTATTGCAGGTCGATACAAGGGATATTCTACTGGTAAATTTCATTTAAATCTTACGCTACCCAGTTATAAATACAATTATGTACTCATAAATTAATTTGTCATAAAATGTAAAATATAAAAATGTTTAAGTATTAATTACAAATTTAATAAAAAAAAAATCAATTATAAAGTAAACCAAAATCCTGATAATTCCAGAATCCCGCGAACCCCATCCTAAATGATACATGAGATCCTTAACTATAACAATAATCTATCTATTTATAATAATTGATGCTATATTAATTATCTAATGACCATTGAGACCGACATCACAGTAAAATCTACTAATTACATCTTAGGTTCAGGAATGATCTTAAAATAAAACTTATATTTATTAAGTCGATAGAATTTATATTTCGCAATACGAATAGATAGTAGATTGGGCCATTCTCGAGGCGGACAGATCCCCCTGGATCTACAGCGCGGTCATAGAACAAAGCATATTGCTGGCGGGAACAACCTATCAAACATTTATCCTAAAACATTCATATAATAAAATTACATTTATATCATAGATTCAAGCTATATTGTGCGCCAATAAAAAGTGATAATCAAATTTACACATATAGGTTATAAAATTTGCGTAGCTATTTAAAAGCTATAAGACGAGAGAAATATCCTAATTGCGTATTTTTAACAATTTCGTTAACATTTTTTTTTTCACCTAAAGATTTAAAATATTTTCTAAACATTGCGTTTGTTCTAATTACTATATTTTTATTTGTAAGTCAAGCTTGTATCGTTCCCGCCTTCGCTAAGTGTAGGTCCCAAAGTGAAATCTAAATGTGAATTACAGCATCTCATATATCATTCATTCACTCACTGCTTCAACTCTTTTGTATTGCCCCAAATCATTCACTTCTCATAAATAGAAGTAGCAAAGTAAATAAAAATTGGTGTAATGTCTTTTGTGCTATTAAATCGCTATATGAAATATTTCAAAATAAATACATTGTATATAATTGTATAAACACTCTGCAACTACTCTGCAACGAAAAATAATAAGAGATAACATTAAGCGAAAGTTATCTTTGACTACCGTTTATATTTTTAGTTCATTATAAACAAATATCTTAGCGTTACAATACAATATTTACAAACATATTAACAATAATAAATCTTATAAATACTATGAAATGGATATTTTACAATAAATAGTCTATAAAACATTGTCCGAAGTGTTCGGAACAAATTCAATACTTAAATGTTCTATAGAATTTTGAAATTCCGATGTTAAATTCCTGTCTGAATAACTTTGGTCGTGATTTAACATTGGTCGTGATATCAAATTGATATAATAATCATAACGGAATTTTCTACATCATTTATAAATGTACTATACATTCGATTAGTGAAATTTTATATAAACAGTGGTTATAGTAACCAAACAAAAAATTTACAACATTGATTAAAACAATTTCTGAAAACACAAGAATGGTAAGGTTGAATCAACGTTATTTTTCAATTTATTTAATTATCTTGCACTGATTAAATAAAATCTCAATAAATCGAATATGTTATAAAATATTAAAATAGTCTAAAGGATATCATTAAGGAAGGAATTATCTAGAGAGTTCAATAGTTCTTGAGCGGTGAGGTTACTTGTGTCTGAGGAAGGCATGTTGTCGAGGAAGTCAAAGTTGAAGTCTGCAGGTGCGGAGTAGGAAGACGTGTGGAGCGAGGGGAAGGCGTGACTCGAGTTGTTCTGACTCATCATGGAATTCTGCATGGGATTGGTCTGAGCGTGCATGGAGCCGGTCTGCGCCTGCATAGGGTTGCTCTGCATAGGGTTGCTCTGCATGGGATTGGTCTGATGCGAGCCCATGCCTCCCATGCCCGCTTGCATCGACATGCTCTGCGACTGGCTCATGTGAATGTTCGGCATCTGGAAATTGTATAATTTCTTATTAATATTTTTTAATAACGCGTAAACACACACTACTTAATTATGTAGGACGTCAGTATATTTACTATTTATTTTCACGCTATTAAACTGAGACGGTAAATAAATTGGAAAAAACAGTCATGTGGGAAAGGGACAAAAATTACAATGCTGCCAAAAGTTACAAAAAAAGCAAGGTTGCCATGGTAACGGTAATTGATATTGTCAAAGACTTTTTGCATTTGAATTTTGACATTTGCAATTGGAATTTTACAAATGTAAACAATAAAATAAAGTTTTTTTATAATTTCATGTGGATGAAGCCGCACGCGAACAGATCGTTTAAGATAAAACGCAATTGCAAATAACTTATACGATTATGGTATCTCTACATTGTAGTCATCCTTGAACCCACACATTTGCAGTATATTCTGTAACAGGAAAATACTTAATTTAAATGTGTGATGATACAAGAGTGACACATACCTGGCCCTGTACACTCATCATCTGGTTCTGCTGCATGATGAGGTGCGACATCGGCGACTGCTGCTGGCTGGACGTCCTGTACACACATACATCACTATGCGGTACGAATTAAGATTATCTTTCAAGTTAATTACTTCTCTTAATTGCATTTTATACAGCTCGTCTTCTCAACATGTCAATATCATGTCTTACTAATATTATCTTACTAGTCTTATTAGTCTTACTAATCTTACTAATTATTAGTAATTACTAATATTATAAATGCGAAAGTTTGGATGGATGGATGGATGTTTGTTATAGTTTGTAGCCTAACGGCTAAACGGATCTGGATGAAATTTGACATAGATGTAGAGCACAGTCTGGAAGAACACATAGGCTACTTGCTTTTGTATTTTTATACCTCCGCGCGTACGGAGTCGCGGGCGAAAACTAGTTTGGAAATAAATTAAAAACGGCACTGAATTGGCAAACTTACAAGTTTAAATTTGTAAGTCACGAGATGTTTTTGTTACCTTTGTTGTTGCTGTTGTTGTTGTTGCTGCTGTTGGTGCTGGTGCTGCAGCAGCTGGTGTTGCTGCAGTCGCGCCTGCTGCAGCTGCAGCTGCTGCTGCTGGTGTTGAGTCAGCCCGCCCATGCCCGCCATGCCGAAACCTCCGCCTATATAAAACAATTATTATTTAACCATAAAAAAATGGTCTAACGACTGAGTTTTTGTAGACGCAGATGTCGAATATACTTTTCTAGAATTGCTAGGCGAATCGCCAGCACAGCAATAAACTTTTGAAGTACTCACTTCGCGTTGGTTACACTGACATGAATATGCTATCTCTACATTGTCCTCTACATAATCGTCCTTCGATACATAGTGGGTATGTGTGTGTTAAGCTACTATGTGTAGGCAGTGTAAGGTACCCTACCTTGGTGGTGGTGCGGGAACTGCTGGCGCGGCTGCTGCTGCATGAGCACGTGCCGCCAGTCGGGCGCGTAGGGGCGCGCGTGCGGGGCGAAGGCGCGGGGCGCGGGGGCGCGGCGCGGCGCGGGCGCAGCGGCGGCGGCGAACCGCGCCTTGTACTCGGGCGGCGGCGGACGCATCTGCTGCTGCTGCGCGCGCAGCATCTGCTGCTGTTGCTGCTGCAGCATCTTCGCCTGCTGCTCGCGGGAGATGCCGGCTGCTGCTACACCTGATGATGATATTAAATCTTTTGAAAATCTTGCAAAATTTACAAAAAATATTAAATTAATGCTGGCTTACTGAAGTTTCCACTTATTTTGTCATTACCTAGGAATTTATTAGCGTTAGATGGACCTAATTTTCAACGGAGTAAAACTCAAGTTACATAGTTCGGAAACGCATTTCATGAATTTATCGACCAAAAACAATAACTAATGATTAAACGTAGATTGGAAACCGGCCTTTATATTACTTTTATTGTAAAATTAAAACGTAAATATCGAGATGAAAATTTGTTTATGAAAGATAAATAAAATGCAAGCAATACAGGGATTTAGTATTTGAAAAAAATATTTCGTGAGTGCTATTTTCATTGAATGTAATCGCTTATATCATTGTTACGTATGTTGCTTTACATTCCAATAGTTTACATAATGTACAGGAAAACTCGCACGACGTGTTAAATTTATTGCGCTTATATGCTACAAGTTAGTTAAGTAAGCCACCGCGTTGCCATGGTTAGAGGTAGCTGAGTATATAGCTCAATTTATCAAAACATTAATTAAACAGTCTCCAAAGTAAAGGTATTCATTTGTAACATATATAAAACACGAATAACAAAAAATCAGTAACCGCAATGTTAACTTGTTTAGTCGCCATTCATCGTCGTCTGTCCTATATTTATAACCTGGCGAAGTTGTTACCTAGCGGCGGTGGTTGCTGTGCTGCTGGCTGCTGCTGGCTTGGAGCTTGGCGATTGCGCATCGCCTGCGAGAAGTTGAGGCTCTGCGACTGCGACACCGAGTACGTATCGCAACCGCTACCTGTAAATGCACAAATATTATATTACATTTCTTGAAGCAATCTAAAGACTAACCGTGCGCTTTCACTGCTGCAGCAGTGGCACGTGAAAGTAATATCTATTTTATTGTTCACAAGTAAATAGTGTCCCAAATGAAGTGAAAATTCACCTTAAGGTTCTAGCTAAGCTTGCCTTACTCTCCAAACTCTTTCAATTGAGCTAATCAAGTCCATCTACCATAATGTAACTTTTACTAAAATCTTACTTTGTAAAATTCAAAGTTTCTGTAATATAGAATAAATTTAATGTACTGGTTTACATACATCGTGAATAAACCTGTCTCGCAAGTTACGTGCCTTATCGACACGATCGGAAATGATTTCTCTAATAAAACGATTTAAAAAACCTAGTGATTTCGTTTCGCACCTGATATAGCTTTTGACTATAATTCTTCACTTCCAAATAAGGTGTTCAACTTCTTAATAAATTGAAAATTTAGTCAAATCATCTACGTGAAAACCCTTTAACGGGGTCATCCATTGAGTTGTAAAAAAAAGAAGGTCCTAGTTAATTACTCTAGATATCAGGTGTGCGCATTTAAAACCTGACTAGGAATCGACCTAATTGGGCGTTACGGGCCCGGCGTATCTGGGTCGACCAAGCCATCCTCGATCTGTACGTTAGTTGTTATATTCCTACTATTGCAATTGCAACAAATGTCATCGCAGTTAATACTTGAGATTAATGAAGATAGTAGCTTCATCAAAACGTACAAAACAGCCTTAGTAACCGTATCAGTTACTTTGGTTAACCGACTCAGTTATAAGTGCTGTCCGGCGCCTCTCCACACGATGTGTCATATTCACGGAATCTATACGACGCATAGTCGCCTAGCATAATTATTGCCGAACCTTAAATAACTCCACGTTTACATGTAAACCGGCTCCTACAAGGCAATGGACCCGAGCAATGCCACATTTGTTACTGCACGGAGCTAGCGGCCAAGATTGCAACAATAAAGACTTCAATGTACGCATGTCATCCCCGAAGCGCGACTTGACGCATTCTCACAGAGCGTCAACCTCATCCTGCGCGTCTCCGACCGCAAGCCGGCCATTCTAGGCTGAGCCTCGGCTGCACTGTGCAGCGCTACAAAATAAAGATCACAATTTACACTTATGCTGGAAACTAGCAGCTCGCATACTCCGCAGTACATTGTACTATGTTATGAAAAATAAACTTTTCGCGTCTGTTTATGGTAGCGTATGAACAGGATTTGCCTTATGGATTAATACGTAGCATATGATTCAATTTATTGCATGAATTTATTACATTATAGTAATTTCCTGCGCTAACACAGGACATGGTAAGCCGACAACTGTCTTAGTAATCAAGTTAAGATCAGTAATTCACAAATGACTCCTTGATATCCCAATGTCACGTTGGTTTCAATTGCTATTAGTTATCTTACCTTGATGATGCTGCGGCGAGGGCGTGCCTTGGTGCTGGAAGCTGGCGTACATGCCCTGCTGCGCGGCCACAGACACGTGCCCGCCCGCGCCCGCACCAGCGCTGTTTACTTGCATGTGCTGCGCTGCCGACACCTGCACAAAGAGCACACACATGTAACACATTCATCATAATTTTCACCTTATACACCGCTGTTAAACATAGGCCTTCAACAATGCCTTCCACAGAATGCGTTCCTCAACTTTAGTAGGTATATGAAAATTCCATTGTAGTGGAATTATAAGTGTTAAGTGGTTTAAAGATTTTATTTAAATGTAACGCGAAATATTTATGATATTTTATTGGGCTTAGATTATTTATACATTGGTCGTTAATTAAGATATTCCTAAACCTAAAGATGATATCTTAGCCGTTGCAGTTCCAGTATTTTTGAGAGAATTAAAAGAAGGTTTTAAAGTTTTCGGCGCTTTTTTAACATGTACAAAAATAATGCCTCAGTGTTTTAGGTTGTATCATAAACGACTACTGTGGAACCGGTTTATGTGAGAGACAAATGTATTTAAAAAACTTTATTTTATTTTTCTCACGAGCTGAAAGTGTTATACGTCCTTTATACTGCTGGTTTTGTGCATTTTATATAACGCGCAACAATGTTAATTCTGTATTGAGATTAATTTACTTATACTATCTTACATTCTCTTAACTTACTGCGGCAGTAAACTAGCCTCATTTTTTTAATAGCTACGGACAAATGGCCAACAGGTATACAGAATTATAATAAACAATCTTTAAATGCTCGTTATCTCTGATTATACACCCATATTTCGCGACAACATTCCCATAGCATATTAATGAAGTTTGTGTAAAAATTTGAAAGTATAGTACAGGTATACGCGTATGTGATGTTTTTGCGTCGGCAGTGAGCGCTGAGCGTTGACAGCTGCCGACCGGAGACGAGAGCGATGCGATGCCGAGACGCAAACCAGTTTCTATCACGAACCTCCCACTCTTAACATTTTGCCACTACATACTAATAAGAACGAATAAAGTGCTCCGTTTATCTTATATCAGTGGAATCATATTTAATGAGTATTATACATTAACAGAAGTAATTTTAACTACGGGAGTTTACAATGGAACGGACGGACATATTACATAGAGTAAAAATGTAGTTGATAAATTAAAATGGTAAAGTACAGACCAAAAACTGAAATGTATTTAACTGAAGGGCCATGTACAAGGTTGTACGCGAAGAGCACGTACGCTTACATAGAGGCAGATAATACTAAAAAAGGGTGTCAGGGCCGAGCTAAATCGAAGCTTGTAATATTCCTAACGAAGAGAAGGCGTAAGTGTATGTTTTCTACTTACAAGCTTCTCGTGAAAATTTTTGTGATGATTTTGAATAATGCGCAAAAAGGGGGTGGGCGTTACTTTATTTTAAATACCTGTACAGAAAAATGGTTAAATGTCGAGCATAGCAACGATTTGGTGAGGTTTGTTTTGATCGGACCGCAAAAGATTCGATTATATCTTTTTTATTTGAACAAAACCGGATGGGATCGCGTGTGCACAAAAAGTCCACTGAGCTGAGGCTGAGGCATTGTTAGGCCAGACGGAGTAACGGCACCCTCGATATCTAGTCGCACATCTCAGTGCTGAGCGCCTGCACATACCAACATTGCACGATCGTTTCATATGACAGTTTTTACATATTAACTAATATTCCTTGAGCCGACATTGATTTTTTATAATTTTGCAAGACTAAACTACGAACTGAAGGGTTATGGTTGCCAATTTTTATAAGAACTCGTCGTCATGCAGAACGGGTGATTGGATTAATAAATGCTATGAGAAATGTTTCTAAAACATTTTCCGAATTTAATATTTGAATGAATGAATTAATTAATTGTAAGGTCCTGGTAATATAACTCAATATTCCTACTGCATACGAGACACTAACAATTGTTAAAGTTTTGAGGCCTCGATGCTCTTATCATAGATATGTGATATGGATTACATATGTATGTAGATACATGTTTACAAGCAACTAGTGACACTGAGACGTAATTGCATTTAATTAAATATTAAAATTGCCAAGTTAACGCAAACAAATTACGTATGGTAATTTTAATTGTGATTAATACGGAATAAAACTTTGTTTAGGTATAGTTTTCAAAATGATGAATGTCCAGAACTATATCCACTACATATACTGCATCGAGTATGTATCTCCTGCATAGTGATAGAGGGTTGGATGGGGATGAATGGGGTGAGGGGGTGTCGCGCCACCATCCACGACATCGATCATGGCCGCCTTCGCACTACTACACATTTTTACTAGCTACCCTAGAAAACGAACCACATTACATTCTTAGATAAATAAATTAATTATTGCGTCATTCGATCGTGAGCGAAATATTAAAAAAGTCCTTGCTATAAACATTTTACCGCTCGCTTGAAAATTACTTTCTCAAAATCAAAAATCTTCAAGGTGTCTCGTGGGTTAACTGAAGGAATTTTAATTTGAAAAAAAAAATCTTTAATTTATGTATTCAAATTTTATCTGTTTCCAAAGCATGGATCACTCCTAGTCAAAACGTTCAAAATACTGTAAAAAGTAGCCACATTACTTCTTTCAGTACTAAACAAGATAAATAGAAGCGTGGGCCAACATAACTTTACTTATTAAAAATATATCCTAGTAGCAAATTAAAAGCCTAAAACATGTTTACGGTAATCGTTTTCGTTTGAAACTAAAGTATGACTTTATGTCTAAGTATCTTAAATCTGTCTCCATAGTGTACAAATTATATTAAAATTAAGTAATCACTCAACTTGATTACAACCTCTTTGAGGACTGCGGCCTACAACAGCAATCTATAACAAATTCCCTCACTATATGTAACAAGAGGAAAAAAAAGTAATTTGACCAAAGTAAGATAATTATAAATAACTAAATGCCAAGGGTAGTTGCTGTAAAGAAGGTTATCTGGCTACTTGTATGATTTAATGATAATATATGTAAACGGAAGGACTCAGTCTAGACAAGTTTGTGTACGTAGTCAAATGTTTGTCATACAGTTTTTAGTAAACGGCAGTACATCTTCGCCTTTCTCGATGTGGTGCTTACGAGATTTTTGAAAAAGTTATATATGTTACGGTTTATTTAACGGATATTCTTAAATAGTGTAGTAGAATCAATGAATAATGGTATACTCTTACGTAATACCGTGGTCCCACACATTATCACAAAGGGATGTACATTGGACAAAAGGTGGTATATGTTATAATAAAGTATGGCGATTGTGAATCGGAGTTATGTGAATGTAACAGAAACAAGTCGCTTACAATTGGAATTTACATCGGCCACCGCTCAGCGGTCTGATAACATCGCTATAAATACAGTTGCTTTTCTCACAGTGACATTGCCGGCGCGGCGCGGAACGTTGCGAATTGCGATACATCGAGAGCAAGCAGCGTTATCACTCACAGCACACAGCCGCACACAGCACACTCCATACATACTACCACGATTCTGCACTTTGTCGTAATGCACCATGAGAACATGCTTTTGTTTCTAATAACGTAATGACATATTGTAACCGCAACTGTATATAGTTCTACATATATGAAAACAAACATGCACCCCGTTTGTACAATCTTTTGCTTCCTACAAGTAAAAATCAAAATTCCACAGAGTTCCAAAGAAAAAGTATACGAATTTGCCTTTTTCATAGAGAATATCTTTTTTATCCAACCTATTTCGCATATAAGTTTTCCTTCTATCCTTGCCAAGTAAGTTCAAAAAGTCCTTGACTTGATTCCTAATTACCGTCGATAATAACAATGTTCTCAATACACGTGCCACTAACAATTGCATAATAGCATGCTTTCGTGCCGCTTAGTGTCATGTCATTCTGCACCTAATTGTCAAGTAAAAAGGATGTAAAATATCCAGGTTGTCAAAGACATGGTACTTCCACACATCAGTAAACAAACATTTCAGATACGCAACTGTTTAGTCTGTAGTCAGATCAGAATGTGTGACGGAGCAGCACATTAGTTAACAAATCAGGTATTGACAAACAAATCATGCCACGCTCCATCTATGCAATTGATATCAAGATAACCATAAGGTTGAAAATAGATCCAAATAGGATTTCGACCAATAAGTATATGACCGACAGAACTGACCATCAATTAATTCCTCCTACCTTATGGCAATCAGGTATTGATAAAGATTCCCACCAAATTATAAAATCCAATTACGATAAGAACATAAATGTATGTGGTAGTTTATGTCTAAAATTCGTATTTTCAGCTGAAGGCGGCAAGATAAACGAATAACTAAAGGAGATCAAACAAAACGACCGATAAAAAGAGTTGTTTACTGCGACGTTTGCGTCTCCTACGTGTTTGCATCAATATTGTCAGTGTTTGTATCTTTATGAGATCGGACGATAAAAGGCGATAAACTACTTCAATTGAGATTAAAAGCGCAGCTTACTGTCGTCCTTTCGAATCACCCGGTAGTGTCTTAAATTATATTATGCATTTAATATAGCTTATTTTTGACGGCAGACTCATAACTCATTACATTCGTCTAGATAACTACCAAAATTATACGAGGGTGAATCAAAAAATTCTTGGAATCAATATTAAAAAATGCAGATTTAAATAATAATATTTTATTTTTCTACATAATCTCC
>LD688932.1:5937108-5963634 GCA_003118335.3 Papilio memnon
AACTTTTAGCATAGTATAAAAATACTTCATACGACAATGTGTGAGCATTAAGATAGTGATTGTCATTACAGTGTGGCGGCGTCGTATGAGGCACGGGATGCAGGGGGTCAAGTCAATTGACGTCGAGCTACATCCGGCGCTCAGTACCTACGCACGTGCTCGCGGCTAATTACCCCTCCCCCACCTTCCCTTGACACACACCCCCGCACTCCACACGACCAGCTCTTTGCACACAATCAAACGAATTTTAATTTAAATTAAGTTATATACACTTTTTAATATTCTTTCATAGCTTTACTGGAAGAGACGAAAAGAAGATTTCATCAAATGAAAATGTGTAAGCATACGTATTGGTTCAGTATGAAAGATTTGTTAACACGTATGTAAAAGTTTTCATATATAAAATAACGAGACAGGTATTTTATCAAGATTGTTATGTCCAAGTCATTCTTATAAAGTTTCAAAACACATCAAGATTACAAAAGACTTAGGATGATTGTGACAGCGATGTGGTTGATATAAAATTTATTGTTTGCATATTATTGAAAAAAAAAATGCAAAACATCGAGGCAATGCAAACATCAGTGGCAATCAGGCATTTAACCTATCTGCACGTATATTCTCAGTAAAGAGGCTAATACAAAAATAAGTTAAAAACCACAAAATCCATGTACATTGGCAGCACTACATTATTGAAGGGGATCATTCAGCATTAGTCGTGTAAGTTGGAGGTAAAAGAAACCAAGAGACCGGCAATGGTGAAGGATGATCGACGTTCAACGCTATTCTGCGTCGAAAATAACATATTTATTTCATGATTAGCTTTCTGCCGCCTGTGTGGAATTGAAAAAAAGCAAAAGTAAGCCTATCTGTTCTTCCAGACTATCCTCTACGTCTATTCCAAATTTCGTCGAGATCCGTTCAGCAGCTTAGGCTACAAACTCTAACAAACATCCGTCCATCTATCCACCCATGTAAATTTGGCATTTATATTAGTAAGATTGAAGGAACAATGCGTGTCTTTTCAATTATAATACGTAAATGTGTTACTGGTAGTAAATTAGGAGACAGTATGATAAATGCCAGATCTGTTTGTACTTCTATCTATATTATGAAGAAGTGTTATCGCCATTCAAGTATAACAATTTGATCACGTTCGTGTGTTGCACCGGAGCGATAAACGTTACATCGTCGCTAAATGGTTGCGTAATCGTCGTCTTGTTAGTGAAAGTAAAGCACATGTAACAATGTAAATGTGTCGCAAAAACATTTGCGCAATACAAAAGCCTCCGTTAAGTGAACAGAACCTATCAGTACTAGATGATACTTCTATTTCTACCCTGAGGTATTGTGGTTTTAAGTTAATAGACTACTACTCCTGTTTTTTTTTAAATTTTGGAACTCCTTCTTGGAAATTACTCTAGGGGGAATAGGATATCGCAGATATTAATGCTAACTTGAAATGACACACTTAACCTCAACCTCTTTGCTTACACATTATGTTGTTATTAGTGAAAAATAAAGGAAATGGCGCGAAAGTGAGCAGGGGTGATGCATGATGATCAACAAGAGCGTAGCCGTATGACTGTAAAAGAATCTCGAGAGGTGTGTTAGGACGGCGCCAAATGAGTCTCTGCCTACCTCTCTGGGTTGTATTGTAATCGTGTAAATAATGTTTGTTTTTTATTTGTAGACTTGAGTATCCTTGGTTATATCGGGTTCGGATTTTTAAAAACTTGGTCAAACATCAGACAGCTTCAGAGGTGAACGGCAGCTACGTAACTGCGGCGCACGTGCGACACGTGTCCGCCCCCGACACACGTGCCGTGGAAGTTTACTCCACCGCGACTATTCACATTAAACATCGACCCTTTACTTGCATACGAGTCATATTATTCAATCCTATATCTCAAAATAGGTTTAGTAATTCTGTATTCTCTTACAGAAATTAACTACAATTGAATTATACACAAATATATTTTAAATACATTTTTAATATTCCTTTAAAAATATTATTGTAATACAGTAGATTTGGAAATCTTTGTGACCGTTAAAACCGTTTACCATATGAATGAGCTCTCGAGACTACCCTATTATTTCAATACAAGGAATATCCGCTGTGACATGATCACAGCAGCATTTCGCCGATTCATATCGCCTGACTAATAACCAGTCCATTCGCGTAGCGGAAGCCGAATCAAATGCCGCCAATATAAGAAAGACATAAATATAATGAAACAAAATAGTTATAAAAGATGATAGAAGGCCGTCTTCACATCAAAACTTACACTTATGGCTTTTGATAGAAATTAATAACGAATGCGGTACTTTAAAAAAACGCCCATTTTAGACCCGGATTTAGAAATAGACTTCTAAATGCCATAATCATCGTGATGATATAGTACATTTTTAAAAAATACTAGTAATATGAAAACGGCCTCAGATTGTATGACAAAAAAAATATAAAGATGCAAATTAGCTCACACAGCTCACATGCACACTGCTGTGCAGATTGCTACTGATCGCGGGAAGGTCCGGCTTGCGGTCCGTCTTCTTAGCCTGCCGCTTCGCCTTGCCCTCGAGGAACCGCTTCTGTAGGGCGCTGGTCTCCAAGTTCTGCTGCTCGCACGCTCCGGTGAATGACTGGTCGAATCGCGGCACACATTCTGACTGCCGCCGCCGGTACGTTTCTATTCTACGCCTGTGGGCAAAGAGAGTTGATGTTGAAATAATATAATGAATAAGTACAATGGAAGACTTCTAGATACTAATACCACTAAATAACTCTTATAATTGAAGTCGACTTTGATTATAAAAGCTAATACAGATTAATACGAATTAATCGAGTCAGTGATGTTGCATTGAATATCGATAGAATTTAAGATTTAATTTGATAAGACGACCATTATTATTCCCCGTTAATAATTACATTAAGTCGAATGAAGGCAAAAGTTACATCATCAGAGATCGGGTGTGGCAACGCCTTTGCATAATTGTTTGTTACCATAGCGGAAAATAGCTTGAAATACAGTACTGCTGTGACTCAAAACCATGTTACACTCATTGTGATGGAAAAAAGATAGGAAATATTACGAATGTGAATGACTCCTCGGTTGGATTTTCCTAAAACAGTGTAACTTAAATACAATCAAAATCCCAATCCTGTTAAAAACATATTTTAGTTAATTAACGTTAAAAATAAAAATGTTTAGAAGAATATAAGAAGTTATAAGAAATTGAGAAGGTAGTGAAACGCCCTCATTTTTTTTTAATAAAGCACTTATTGGTTAGTTCGATGCGAGCAAACATTAGGCACGCGGCATGTACGCCGGAACTCCTGACTCATCGGACAGGTTTGCATCCGTTTGAATAACTATTGCCAACAGTCTAAACAACTTCTAACATACACACATTTATATTTTGACGAAAACTTATTTAATACCATACGAAGAACTATTTAGCAGTACAACATCTGTTCCAAAAAATGGTTCGAAACGAAGTGCCAAAAAAGCAAATCATCTAATACAAAATGGTCATTGGTATTCGTTTAGAATTAAATAAATTAACGACGATCAACAAATTGGCTAACTAGGATTTTAAAATCCTTAAACGATCATACAGGTACGTGTACATATAAATACGGGTTGTTTAATGAAGATAAGTGTCTAATCACACTTGACAACGGATGTGCTCGTACACACGCCGACGCCGAGGCGAAACCTGGCGAGGCGCGCGGTAGGTGGTGGTTGCAACACGCAGCCGATGCCCACTCAGCCGCGACCCGACCGGTCACCGGTCACCTTGCTCCAATGTTACCGCTGACTTTTCGTCTGCTCCGGTAAAAAAAAATCATTACCTACAGTGTTTTCATTTATTCCGCAGTCGCGCCGGCGATCGAGCGCTCAAGGTTGCCGTCAATAGAGCTAAATCATTTACATTTTTCACAATACCTAATGGATTTTACTTGTTTTTCATTCGCACGTATATTTTAAATGATCATCTAACCTTACCAACGACAATTGTTTAGCTTTAGATATATTAAAAGGATATTAAACATTTATCTAAGTTAGGCAAATAACTATTGCTTCTCAATTACTAGTAGCTAATAAATAAAGGCTATAAATCTAACATTCCATACTATATGAGATATTCCCTCTCCTTGTCTTTGCAATAAAAGTTTGATAACAAAAGTAGCTGAAGGCTATCTGATAAATCGAACAGCAATAGGCTTATTTATTACAACGCAAATGTAAACATTCGTCGTATTTGTAAATAAGAAACTAGAATTATCGCGCGACTTTACTTAAGACCCTCTTTTTTAATTTTCATGGGGACATATTTGTGACTGACTCTACCAGACCATGTTTCTTAAAAACAATGTTAAATTCCTTCTATATCGAGTCTAAAATGTATTTAATATTATTGCTACACTATATCTTGTTATGAATGTTAATTACTTAATATTATTACATAATTTACAAACGATAAGTGGCTAGCACATCACCATTTAAAAAATCAGCATTTAGATTACACGGCAATTGTAAACTTCACTTGCAACATTTACTGTTTTGTCCGAACGCGGTAAAATGCAGGAGGAATAAATGAAGCTGCCGCCAGTTAAATACCATCGTTGCATTGTTTGATCTTATCATTTGCACTATCAATAATATAGCCATGTCTGAGCAAGATCGATCATTCCATCAGTATAGTTTTGTATTTAAATATCAGTACGATGCGCCGTTACACAACCGGTTCATATCAGCGCTGACGTCACGGCGCCTCGAACCTGATACCTCGGTACTCGAGCACTCACATCTCTGTTTCATACCAACTCTTACCTTCAATAATATCTTTATTAACACGTTCACAGCCTGCACGACTTAACGAATTCGCATGGCCAGTAGTTTCGTAGTCAACGTGGGCAGCAGCAAAAGAACTATCTCGTGATGTTATTAAATGCTTTGCCACAGGCGTATCTATGTCCTAGCGTATTGTTGAACTAATATTATAAAGAGGAAAGATTTGTATTTTTGTATTTTTGTATGTATTGAAATAACTCGAAAACTAATGGGTCGATTTTAAAAATTCTTTCACCGTTTGAAAGGTAATTTATCTGTGAGTAACATAGGCTATATTTTTTAATTTCACGCGGGCGAAGTCGCGAGCAACAGCTAGTGTTGAATAATCTGAAGCATTTCGTAATAACTGTGCCGATTATTTCAAAACAAATTATTCAAATGCTCTCGTCAGTTTCTAAGATAATCCCGATCAAACTCTTCAACTGTTACTAGCTGTATCTACACCAATCTGTATAGTAAAACACAATATAGAGCATGCTCTATGGGCCAATCCACATCTTACGACCTATTTAGCTCCTGTAACACTCTTAATGTGTTATAATCATTTAATTATCTTACAAATTGTTGGTTGTGTGACAAATCCTCGTGAACAAAGCGAGGTTGTCGCTCCGCGGTCATTGATACGATCATCGTCTGACGCGACGTTGCCAATTCAGCACAAATATATTCGCTACAGGCGCCGAAAACCAGCATCGACGAAATACTCGAAAATTTATATAATAAATAATGGTAACCTTACCAGACAAAGAAAAAAATACTTTGAAACGAATTTGCAAACTGAAATTTACAATTGTCCGACCGAGTCCAATAAGAAGTTCCGAACAGGAAATACATAGATATCTACCAATTTAATAATGTGATTATACCAGATAACGAAAAAAGATAAAAGAGGCTCCTGAGGTAGTGAACAGAGGTTATGATTTTTAGGAATTTTCAAAATTAAAGGGCAGATATTGACGATGGCAAGAAGCCAACGCACTTGTCTAGGACACAATAAGGTTATATTAACTTCTCTCTACAGTTTTTTTTTTTGTAAGTAGGGGTAACCCTTACATACAAATTGAGACAGCGATATATTAATATTAGAACTGTAAAAGGACTGTATAGCCTATTAGGCATTTGAACCCATTATCGTTAGAACTAATGCGCAATATCAAGTCAAGGCTAACATGGTTTCTATTAAATTATAAAGCAAATTAATTGGAAATACAAAAAAGTATACCTTAAACAGCAGATTAATTAGATAAGCATTTGGTTCACAGGTCACTCACGCCACAAAATGTTTGAGAAAATATAAAATTGGTAGCAACCCTAACACTATCTGGTGAAACTAATTACGTGCGATGTTACCAGTTGTAACTCCACTCCGCCACTTTCTCTGCGTTAGTTATAGGAGAAAACTGTGCTGAACGCAAATAATCAAACCTTTTGGCGAAATAGGATAAATATAGACAATATTAAAATCGTTCTCATATTAACTGATAATTTTAAAATCATCACATTAGCTCGAAAAGTAACGCGTTATCAAAATTAAAATTCCCCAAAACCGTTAATCCAAGGGAGCATAGAGTACGGCGATAAAACAGGTTTCACATAACGTAGAAACGTTGCATTAATATAAAATCCACCACTTTACCCTCGAGTTGGACCGTACCATTGAACTCTGTAAAAGAATAAGACCATGTAAAAATATGTAAATTAGGGTTTGTTTGAATAACACACCAGTATCGTGCATTCATTTATGTGGGCAATTTGTTGTTTTTTTTTTATTTTTAATCATCATCATCATTGTCAGCCATTGGTCGTCCACTGCTGAACGTAGGCCACCCCCATTGATTGCCACAGTGCCCGGTCTTGTGACGCTTGCATCCAGTGCACTCCCGCAACCTTGACCCGGTCATCGTTCATTTTTAATCATTAACTTTGAAAATGGTAATGTTTTGTTTTACATACAAAAGAAAGTAACCAAGTGATATTTATTAAAATTAAAAATATACTTCATCGGCAAATTTCGGACCTTGGTAATTACTAATAATTTATTTATGCATATTTCAACATAAACGGTTAAATCTATAAGCTGTACAAATTTCTTCATTTCGTGTAGTTAAAACTATAATGAAGCGAATTAGCTTATTAGTACTACCAACTTCTTTATAGACTGTTTAACACAGCGCGGGTCGATAGACACATAAATTGCGGCATATTTGCATTAATCGATTTCCGGTGAACTTAGGTCATCCGCCTTAGTTAAGGACTAATTGTACTGACATAAACATTTTAGCGACCGAAAACCTTAATGTAAATGGTCTTTGGCTAAAACACAAATCCGAGACTAAAATTACGTCGCTGCCATTTAAGTATGTATTTTTTGAGGGATTAAAGAAATTTCTAAATGTGCACATTTTACATGTGCATATCTACAAATAGTTAAAACTGTTTAATTAACTTTATCAAACAACTAAATAACTAAATTTATACTAATATTATAAAGAGGAAAGATTTGTATTCTTGTATGTATTGAAATAACTCAAAAAGTACTGGCCCGATTTAAAAAATTCTTTCACCGTTAGAATGGTGATTTATCTGTGAGTAACATAGGCTATACTTTTTGTTACTTTTTAATTTCATAGGGGCGAAGTCGCGCGCAACAGCTAGTAATGAATATTGATTTTGAAGTAAGAATAAAGCAAAGAACAATAAGCCACTGTAAAGAATCCTTCACATAACTAACTATAATATGAACAAAATCATTTAACTATCGGAGTTGTGACTTGTGATCAAATTAAATAAATTTAAATTGCTAATATAGCTGGTATCGGTGTAAGCGCCTATCTTTACCAGCGCGAGCGATACGCTCTAGGGTTTTACAGTATAGTAAGGTGTGAAAGAAAAAAAAAGGTGATACGATAGTCACCGAGCATGGTGTATAGTGTTCCATTAACTGGCGAGTAAGGACGACTCTTGCTGACACACGACACACCGCGCAATGCACAGTAAAGTCGTAGGTGTTTTTGTTTAGTTCATTGACCAGGCTCGCTGTCGCTCTACGCAAACAACCGTCGATAAGTCCCGGATTCTATGTCACGCTATGTCACTGACTCCACGTCGTTGTCCCCACCCGCTTTCTTGCTGACTATCTTCAAAAATCGAACACGTGATATTTGACTTCTTTCAACGAACATTTTAATCATTGAGCTATTAAGACACTCGGTATAAGGTAATAATACCCAAATTAAAGGTTTTTAATATATGTCGTTGAGGGTTTCACTTCACAAGTAAAATCACCCCAACTTGCAAGTTCCATATCTGTTGATCCGTTGATCAGTTGAATGATCTATCATTACGAACATTAGCCATATTGCACTATTTAATTTCTAAAAGACACAGATTATATACGAATACGTTTAAACCTTTATTTTAATTCGGAATAACAGGCGAGGTAAGGTGGGGACGTAATGTAACAATCTTCAGCTTCTAAAAGCGTATTCTTAGCGTATGCAAGTGGCGTTCTAAGCGGAGCACACGCGACATATTAGGCAAAAGATCTTATCCGTATTCCACGATTTACTACTTTCACCGCGACATCAGATATACTTAGATACGGATAGTATTATTATTTCAACTCTCACAGTGGTTTATAATCCGTCTAACTAGTTACCATTTGTGGTAACACGGGAAAGCATCTGTATTCTCTTCTTACTTTACACTAATAGGATTAATTATTTGAAATGAATGAAATATGTGTTAAACTTAATGTCATTATATTACAGTTATCCATTAGCTAGCAAATGGATTTCGGTCGCGGGTCACAATGAAACAAAGATGGAAAAAAGTATATATAGTCGAAAAAACCATCGTCTCGCTAGCTTTCTCCCTTTAATATCATAATTCGCAGTTGTCATGGGCTCAGCGCAACCGTATAAAATTAGTAACTTTAAATGTCACGGCAAATTTTTCAACTAATTAAGAAAAAGATCGGAGCAGCTCATTGTCCGTAAGAAGCCTTGAGAAGAACGTTTAAACTTCGGCGGTCGGATACGAACCTTGAAACGGAGAAGGCTTCTTCGTAAAAAAACATCTACTTATAAAACAATTTCTATACCCTGCTAATTCGTTGAAAAACTTATTTTATTATTCGAAAAACGTATTTGTGTTATTTTATTGCACAATTTATGATCATATGTACGGACTAGTTGCGTCCATCCAAGACTTTCATTCTAGGTCAATGTTTTAATGTACAGTCTGCAGATATTAGGGACAGTAGCGAAAACTAGTCAATACAAACTCTCTTACCACAAAATATATGCGAATCACGTGAAGGTAAGAACAAACAAATGACGTGACATAGGCTGACGCGCAAGATTTGTAAACGTGATGATGTAAGGTGATAACGTTTTTATCAAAGGTGTTTGTCACGTAAGTACAACGAACTACTGGCGACTATTGATGACAAACCCGTTCTTATCTGATACACAAATACCTGGCGGCAAGTGTGAATTTGTGGACAATACTTAGCAACATAAAATGTGAACATAAATCTTATTAGCACTAAAATCGTCATACTTGTTAGAGGAAGTCATTCATACTTCTTTCCATACGAGAATTACATGTTTTATGGGAACTTTTAGAGATGTTACTCTTTTAGTAGGATGGATCGATTTAAATACCTTACAATATGAAGAAGGAACCAAAGCACCTAACGTCCACTTCCTTATTAATGTGCAATCACCAATATAAATTACACAAGTGAGGTAAGCATCCATCATTGGTGTAAATCCGGATGATACGAGTATTTAGAATTGCCATACTCATAATTTATCTGATAAGAACCTAAAAGAGTTCTTACTGAAGATAGTGACGAGTTTAAACCTGTTTAAGGATTTTAACTCCTTCTGTACTTAACACTACATGTAAATATTTCTTTTAATTTGGGATAGATCTGCTATGCACTAAGCTACGTAGTTACATCTAATACGTGATTTGCAAAACGTATAACAAAACTACTAAGAATAAAATGTATCGAATATGAAAACATTACAGCCAATTTATATCACTGTAATACACAATGCAAGAATTTGATATTGAATCGAAGACAATCACGATCCGAAAGTTCTGGTTTAGAAACGTAACTGCAACCTGCAGTGTAAATAGAACGGGCCGGTGGCGTGTGCACCGCGCCCGACCGCCGCTCGCTCCTCTCCCCCCGCCACCGGTACCGTTACCTTCGGCACCGTAATGTTGAAGTGTTCACACTATCTACACGCATACGGCATTGTCATCTGAGATACTAATAAATGCTTTGTATAATAATATCATAATATTTTGAATTTAAAAAGCGCGAAATTAACCAAATCTTAGATGCATCAGAAAGATTATATTTTTTTATAACAAGTAAACACGTAGGCGGGAACATTGAGGTGATCAACAACGCCCATGGATATCCTGATCAACTACAACATTTGTCGTTTTGCTACCAACTTCCTAGAAATTGATAGACTTTAGTATATATGCTAATATGTTATTTGAAAGACATCAAATGTAACACATTTATTTTCATATCACCCTTTCAAGGTTTCTTTTTCAAATACAGCAAAAGATAGTGAATCTTTTAGCAATCCTAATATGTAAAATGACATTTGAAAGCACACTTTTTGTAATAACAATATTGATAAATTACAAACTTTGTTTTTTTTTTTATTTAACTGTGTATTTCCATTGCCAACTTTATGAACATGTACCATGTAACATGTACCTTTATAATATAAATTAATGGAGTGCTAGCAATACATCAATTTATATCTATTCTAGATGTAGCCTATAAAATTGCTCTTGTGGAATTAAAAAATTGAATATTCACTATTCCAGAACATAATTGATCTATACTCTAAATTTTATTCAGAACTGTGTAGCCATTTTGGAGTCACCCGCTAATAAACATCCATTCATCTAAACTTTGGCATTTATAGCATTAGTCATATAGTAAGCAGTAAGCAAGAAGACATTAAGATTTAGTTAAAACAACAAATAATTAAACAATGACAAGATATTTAAACAGTGTCTGAGGTCAGTTCCATGCCTTTGCATGCTAAGAGAAGATTTCATATTTGCTTAATGTAATTTCCGTTTACATAAGTCTGTTTTGTCTTTACATATATCATTGGTTACTATATTAATCATGTTTACGTTGCAAATTTCACTTTCACACAGAACAAAACTTAAAGTATCATTAACAGAACTACATGCAATAGTATACAACCAAAACCTACAACTTCTTCATTAGTTACTTCTAATTAAGGTGAAACAGTATGAATACTTGGCAAGCCAAGTTAAAGCAATTAAAACTGGTAAATTGGCATAAATATAATGTATATGAGCATATGATATGTGAATTACAAGTTTTACAAAAATGTGAATAAATAAAATTCAATAAGCTCGTCCAAGATAGAAAAATAGAAAGGGATTATGATTTTCCAATACCACTATAAGGACCTGGTGATCAGTTCTGGTTGTTAGCAATTTATATTACCCTTTTTAAATTAAAAATATTAACATGATAATATAACTTACCTTTACATGGTTGAGAATCATCAACTATAAAGATCAGAAATGCAGTTTATTTTAATGGCATGACTTACCGGAGTCGATCAACAACAGCTTGTCGTTTGGGTGGTAAGATCATCTCTTCCATGGGCTGAAGCATGTTCGGCGGATGCTGGGCGGGCGAGGCGCCGGGCAGCAGCCCGCCCGCGCCACCGCCTCCCACCAGGTGCTCCACGGTGATTACTGACGCTCCTTCACCTTTGATCCCTCATTCTCAGTCTTATATCACTTTTCTACTTATTCAAGTGCTGCAACGCACATGCGAAAGCACTGTAAGAAAATAACAGTTCGTCCTCAACACCTTAAGCACGTCTTTCATATTGACACTCTCTGCAAGTCTTGACCACTCTAAATCTTAGAAACTCAAGTAGCGTTTATGTTAGAGTCCACAGTACATGACACACACACGGTATGTTAGCCACAGGTTACGTTTACAATTCAAAACTTTTGATACTGCCACTTAAAATGTTTTGGAATAGTAAAAGTTATGAAATCACACTACAACTATGATATATTTGTTTGTCTAAGCCCAAAGGAAGATCCAATAAACTTCAAATCAAAATAAAAGTATAAAAGAAAATTAAAAACTCTTATTTATTTACTAATCTCCCACAAACAAATCTGTATTAACCAAAACGTCCAAACCAAACATGTCCTCAAACATCAACTGAACTGACTAAACTGACGTATCGCGGTTCAACGACACTTGGTGGTTTTCTGCATATTTGACACGCTATTCCCTATACATGGATAGGTCATTGGTAGGAAATGACAGCATTTGCTTCGTTTCGAATTAAACGCGCTTGTTGACGTTAGTGATGGTTAATTCTATCTCTATTATTAGTTCGAATCCTCACCACCGGTAGCAATCGGCACCAAAAGCGCCAAAATGGCGAAACTCAACTAGGCACAAAATATTACTCATCATAGCCCATCTGTTTCCATAGAACAGTGGTTTGACAAGAAACAATGACTGTCTGCCATAGCTTTCATCTTAGTCATGTCATAAAGCCGTTATTATTTTGGAAACAGTAGATGCATAGTTTAACCCAAAAATTACGTATTACCATCCTGTAACCAATTTCATTAAATTAAATTGGCATTTAAAGATACGAGGATAATAAAAACCTCCTTTTTACTATTTATTTATAATTTTATAACCTTGTATAGCAACTGCTGCGATATTTGGAATTGACATTGACAGTTTCAAAAATTTTGTTTTTCCTTCATTTCATGATCAATATCTAGAAAATAATCGAATTCAAATAATTAACTAGAAAAGTTGTTATTTTGTGGTATTCATTAAAAATACTGAAAGAGTGGTATAAAGCTTTATTAAGATACTCCTTAATTTAAAAAATGTCAGCATTACGCGCGAGATCATGTTTATCAATACAATTCGCTAAGAGGTTACTTTTTCAATCGAGGAATAATGCAAATTATGTTAATCGGATTGCTATATTAAGAACTCAGCCGGGTTAGATATTTATTTATTTTGTCATATAATTATTAACTATTGTCGCACATATTAATTTTACATTTATTTGACAGAGACATTTTCAATTCAATCGGCAAAATTTAGTACTGCATCTGATCAGCAAAAACCCGAAGTTTTAAAATCTAATCCTGAAAAGAAAGAATTTCAAGCTGAAACGCGCATGTTACTTGATATCGTAGCAAGGTCTTTATATTCTGATAAAGAAGTAAGTAATTTAAATCTTTTATTTGTGTTTGGTAAATAATGGTTATTATGAACACCATTGGGTTATTTTTGTAGGTATTTATTAGGGAACTGATATCCAATGCTAGTGATGCTCTGGAGAAGTTCCGTTATTTAAGTGTGAGTGGTGCAGAGGGCGCCCCACAGCTGGACAACACTGATAGAGCACTAGAAATTAAACTCATAACGGATAAACAAAACAGAACTATTACATTCCAGGTAAACCATGTTTTTCATTTAGTTGGTCCTTTATAGTCATAAATAGCATAGAAGTTTTTTTTTGCATTAAGTAAAAGTCTTCTTAATGCTCTTAAATGCTATGAAAAGTAAAAAAATCTTGTTTGAACACAATTAAAATTGTTATGCTTTCACCTAATCTTTCTTGGCTAGTAGTATTTAATATGCATTTGCAGTATTTATGTTCTCATATTGATTTTTCATAAAGATTTTAAAACATACATTTTTGATAACAAAATATGAGAGTTTATTTTATTTCAGGACAATGGTATAGGTATGACGAAAGAAGAATTGATACAGAATTTAGGTACCATAGCTCGATCTGGGTCCAAATCTTTCATAGAAGAGATAAAGAAGCAAGGTGCAGAACAAGCAAATACAATAATTGGCCAATTTGGTGTAGGTTTTTACTCAGCTTTTATGGTAGCTGATAAGATTGAAGTTTACACAAGGAGCAGTAAGTCTGGATCACCAGGATTTAAGTGGAATTCTGATGGGTATGCTTGATTTAATTTTTCCATCCAATCCTAAGCTTTAATCACAAACTGCATATTATAAAACATAAAACTTCAAATTATCTTGCTAAATTATTATATTTTACAGATCTGGTACATATGAAATTCAAGAAATGGATGATGTTCCAATTGGAACTAAAATAATTGTCTATCTCAAAACTGATTGCAGGGAGTTTGCTGATGATGAAAGAGTTATAGGTAAAAATCTATACTAATATTATAAAGAGGATAGATTTGTATTTTTGTATGTCTTGAAATAACTCGAAAACTACTAGACTGATTTAAAAAATTTGTTCACCATTAAAAAGCTAAGTTATCAGTGAGTAACAAAGGCTATATTTTTTTAATTTCATGCGGGCAAAGTCGCGAACTAAAGCTATAATAGTACAATATTAAAATTAAGCATTATGTTTATAAGTTTGAACTTTTGATTCACAACTATATATTTTATATTTTTAATGATATTTGATAAATTTTATGTTTTCCAGACATAATTAAGAAATATAGCAATTTCATTGGAAGCCCTATTTTACTAAATAATGAACAAGTCAACTCTATAAAGGTTTGTATATTATATACAGAGCATTAGTAAAATGTAATTAAAATATTTTGAAGGTAAATAATATTTTTAATAACCTTTTCAGCCAGTATGGTTAATGGAATCAAAAGAAGTTACACACGAACAACATGTGGAATTTTATAGGTTTATTAGCAATTCTTATGATAAGCCACGTTTTACATTACATTATAAAACAGATGCTCCAATCAGTATTCGATCTATACTTTATGTTCCTGAAGGAAAACCGGGACTGTTTGAAATGTCTCGGGATTCCGATGTTGGTGTTTCACTGTACTCAAGGAAAATATTGATTAAAAGCAAAGCTGATAATATTTTACCTAAATGGTTAAGGTTTGTTAAAGGTAGGTTAAAAATTAATACTTAACACTGTATTGAGTTTTTTAATAAAAACATAAGCCATTCTTCTGTATGAGTATTCTGTCCCAGTGATTAGTTCAAAAGTCATTAATAAAATTGCAGGTGTTGTTGATTCCGAGGACATACCGCTTAACTTGAGCAGAGAGCTGTTACAAAATAGTGCTTTAATTGTGTAAGTACTTGTTTGTAACTGTTTTTTAAGTAACTATTGCCCAGCTCTCAAAATCAACCTTTTTAGAATGTGTGTTACTAAAATGATAGAAGGAAAATAAAATTCCGAAAAAAAAATCAATAAATTAATTTTATTTGTGGAACAAAACATTGTTCCATTGTTTTACTTTCAGAAAACTGCGAACAGTTTTAACAAACCGATTTATAAAGTTTATGTGTGAAATGGCTCAGAAAGATCCTGTGGGTTTTGACGCATTCTACAAGGATTACTCATTGTTCCTGAAAGAAGGAATTGTTACCAGTCAGAGTCCTCTAGAAAAGGTAAATACTTTCTTATGTCTTAAATTTGCTAATATTCTAAATACTTAACACAATGGCTGGTTTAGTTCTTTTTTCTATTAACATTTTTTATAACTAATATCTAGGAAGAAATTGCAAAAATGCTACGATTTGAATCATCCAAGTTAGAAGCGGGAGTCAAGACATCTTTAGCAGATTATTCTGCAAGACAAAAGGATGATCAGAAATCCATTTTTTATTTAGCTGCACCCAGGTGAGGAATTTAGTGATATACCAACTATGAAAATTCTGATTTTCTATGTTTATAATTCTACTAGAGCCTCGAAAATATTGACAAACCTTAATATTGTGTTACTATATAATTTTCCTGTTTTTACAGTCGTCAACTTGCCGAAACATCACCATACTATGAATCACTTAAGAAACGCGATCTCGAAGTTCTGTTCTGTTACGAAATGTATGATGAACTAGTTCTACTAGAACTGAAAGAATTCGGCCGACGTTCTTTGGTCTCAGTTGAAAATGATATGCAAAAAGATTCGACTGATAAAAGTGAAACAGTTATAGGTAAAATTAATAACCAATATTCATCAAAACCTAGATACATAACAAATAGATGGAATCAAGTTCGCATTATTTAATATTAATTATTTTTTTAGGTAGTGACGACCTGCAACAAAACGAAGTTAATGATTTGATATCATTCTTAAAATCTAATTTAAATGGCAAAGTGTTTGAAGTGCGCACTACACAGAAATTGGATACACATCCATGTGTTATTGTTATACCAGAAATGGCAGCCGCACGACATTTTATAAGGACTCAGGCACAAAATCTCAGCGAAGAAAACAGATTCTCTTTATTGAGACCTCAATTAGAAATCAACGCAAAGTAAGAAAATTTAAATTTCATTTTTAAAAAATTAATAACTTTTCTATAACACTTGACTTTGTTTTCCTTTGCAGACATCCAATAATAAAGAAATTACACAAACTAGTATCCAGCGACAAAGAACTAGCCAACATGGTGTCCCAGCAACTGTTCTCAAATGCCATGGTGACCGCAGGACTGCTTATGGATCCAAGAAATTTAGTCAATCATATTAATGACCTCCTAGTGAAAGCTTTAGAAAAACATTAATTATTTTTGTTACTTATTAGATGTATTTTAATTAATAAATAATGTTATGACTTAATTTGTTTATCATGGATGAATGTAAAATTCAGAGGATGCCACCAAGAGATAACCATAACAGTTGGGAGGTTATTGGTAACAACTTTTTAGATATTGGCAAAAAGTCGTTTGTGTTATCATGCACATTGCCCCAACATTCTTTTTCTTAGTCTGGTCTACCTTCACAATGGAGGGATAATCTTACATTATAAAAATGTTACCAATTTCTTGTAATAGCAACACTGACCTCTATAAATGAACAGGCTATACGACATGGTATGTTATGCCTATTTGATTTTCGCCATTTTAGCGCTGAAGGTAGTGTTTGGTGGCATGTGTGATAATTCTAACTAAGAATATCACCAATATTTACGAGAACGTATTCGTATTGTCATCGTCTTTGTATGAGATTTGTTTGTATACTTTAAGCCCTGATAGGGTGTTCCACAAATACATAATTTGTCGATGACATTACGAAAACGTTCTCGCAACTAGCACGCAAGTACTCATGATAAACCCTTAGATAGATTTAATATGAACAGATGTTAATACGCCTAAACGAAGGAAATACCATCATATCTAAGCACTGAGCAGCTATCGATTTATAGTAATCAGTGATGAACATTGACAATTTAAAAAAAAATTGTCAAAACATGACACTGGATGTTTTTGTCAAAAATGTCAATTCAAAATTATTGAGTTGCGCATTTCCAATTTTATTAGTTAATAATGTTTAAAGTTCCACTTCAAGTCGTTTCAAACCAGATTCGCAGTGTAAGTCTAAAAAAAAGTTGATTACATTTTTAATTTACATTAGGTATGTTCATGTACTTTAAAGATGAACAACAACATAATTCACGTCCAGTAACCCAGAGTAATTACACTAAAATACGAGGTTCAATAAAAATAACACAATAAGTAAATTGCGTACAACACAAAGTACACATTGAGTTGTTGATTGAAAATTATGATTTTATTTTATTATGTAGGCAACTTTGTTCTGAAAGGGGCTTCAAGGAGCGTGGGGAGGGGAGCGGCGCGGTTTTTGTGCGCCATTGATGTGCATTTATGCGTGTTGAATCGTTTTTTTACTGCATTTAATAGCGTCTTATAAAATGATACTTTATTAGAAAATAAACTATAAGTAGTTACGTTATAAGAAACCCGCATGGTATTATCTGAGTGTGTTTTAATCTTCATCCATGTAAAATACTGTGTTTTCTTGTGTACCATTTATTAATTCGACCATGAGTACCGTCGATATGAATCAAATGGATTTAGAAAACGACAATAAAACTTTGGATAAAAAACAAATTGAGGAGGAAGAAAAAGAAATGATGCTGAAAGCTGAAAATGAAAAACTGGATTCTGAAGATAAAAAGATGGAAGGAGAAGGGACGGTAAGAGCGGCATTAGCAGGGGACGTGACTGAGCAAGGCAGGGAAGTCAAACCAAAGTATATTCCTATAGGAGCAATAAAAATGCCTGGATTTTTTACAAGGAATTCCGATAAAGATAAGACAAAAGTAAGGAATGTGTTTTTATAATTGACTTTCTTGATGATTACTTTATGATATAATAATATGTTAACACACTTTGTTAAAAAATTCCAATAACTTACATTCTTATTATAATTTAAAATAACTGAAATTGTTACATTGTGAGGTTATTTCATTTTTGTGGAATTAGTTGTACTTAGTTTTTTCTTGTGTTTTAGGAGGATGATAGTACCATAGAAAAGGACACTGAACATGAGAAAACATTAGAAAAAACTGACGAAGATATTAATACTAAACCACAAATAGGATTGTTGCAAGCTTTTGCAAAGTTTTTACAGCCCAAAGACAATGGTATTCATTTTGTTTTGACACATGGTCTAATTGTATTTACTTATAGTAAATAGAATATTAAGTTTTTCTTTGCCAATATTTCTATTCCATTATAAATGTTTTATTTTATTGCAGACAGAGAAAATGACCAATCAAAACGATTAGGTATTTTCAATGTAAAGTATCCTAAAATGTTTCAAAAGAAGAATGCAGCACAGGAAGCCGCTCTTGCCTCTATGGAGACATTGGAAGATAAACTCGATACAACTAATGATGGCATGGAGAATGTTAAGTTGGATGTTGCTGTAAGTTGAATGAGTTGTATGAGAATTCTCCAATTAGGTTGTCAATGTCAATTGTTATATGAGTTTGGTTTGACAGCCCAACCAGATTGAACCATCGGTCAATAAAAAGTTGTTGGGGGGCCGTAACGGTGACCCAAACAATATTTTATGGAGAACTTATTGGAAATTTCACATACAATATCTACTAAATACAATTACTACAATACTTTTACTTTATAGGACCAAGAAGAAGGCAAAGTTGCAACACGGCTTCCACTGAAGGAAAGAGTCAGGCAAAGAAAGTTTATTGCTGGTGAGTCTAATAAATTTATTCCCAGAGATATTTTGAGATTCAATGAGTTTTATGTAGTTATAGAAAATAGCCCTTTGAACTCCTATTGTATGAATTCCTTCAATGATTACTAATTTCAGAGGATTTGGTTTTATTCACATTGTATTCTATTTGTACAGATGACATAATGGTGTGTTTGGTGGTGGTGCTTGTGCTGGTGATTGTGATTGTGGCCATTGTGTTGGCATCACACGCGGGTCCACCCAAAGAACGCCCTCTGCGCCTCGGACGATATATTACAACAATAACCTCTTGTGGACCAGTGGAAGGGTAAGTTACTGGTTTACATTTCTGCACTCAGAGGTGTTTAGTAGTCATTTATGAACCCTTAGTGTAGAAACTAATCTAATTAGGTTGTTCATAGAAATCTATACTAATTTCCATCAGTATCACCTTGCATATAGGTTTATGGAATAATGTTTTAAGATTTTTTATTTTCCAAAGCGATAGAAAAAGTTCTTTACATTCCATGAGCTCTTTAAGGTACCTAAAAACACTGCAGTATAAAAACATTGTAAACATTATAACGTCTGTGTGCCAAAACTTCATGAATAAGTAAATTGCAATTTAGCCGCGTTAGCACATGCCCCTAGCGGCTAGTATATAGCATGTGGTACTAAGGCGGGCGATGTCGCGCCGCTCGAGTGGCGCACAAGAGGCCGGCTCGCTACGACGTACTATCAGGGAATTTGGCGGTGGTACACAGTTATTTTTTTATTATTATTCTGTCCTTTGTGCAACTCACTGATACCTGGATATTTGTTAAAGGCGCAATTTGTCGCGTTGCAAAATTGCCTTGTCAGTTTATCTGTAAGTTAAATACCGCGAAGGTTCCTGACTGTACATTGCTCATCCATTGTTAACGAACGATGTATTAATTGAGTGGTGCTCAATTCACCGCCGGCTTTAATGCAGATAAGCCAGGATCCGGCCATGACGTCACTGGTATATAATGTAGGCGCTTTAGAAATCCATTGTCCATTTATGATTATTGCGATATGTATGCTTAGAAAGTGAATTTTTATCGACTATTTTTAATGTTTTTTTTTCTGTAATCGTTCTATTCAATGATGACATTATTCGGTCTTTTGATAAATCTCGCTTGTTTCAGTTATGTATAAGTTTATTAATGTTTAAAAGCATCGCCAAAAACCTATCGCTGCGCAACTATTAATAAAACTGTTCGAAACAAAAATTACGATTTGAAACTGTAATTTTAATTATTCTAATAGTTAATTTATTATCTCAACTGGGTTATCGATTTTATTTGAACGACACATTATCTTATAGTGGTTCGCTGAGAACTGATTTCATTTTATAGTATCTACATAAATTCGTTATTTTGTTATTGTTGTACTTATAAATAATAAATAAAAACTTTTTTTTGATTATAGCATTTACGATGAAGGCGTTTACAAGTTCTACGGCGTTCCTTATGCTGTTCCACCTGTCGGAGAGAAAAGATTCACCTACGCGGAGCCCCTCAACCAGTTGTCGCAGTGCTGGAACGACACGCTGGAGGTGCACGAGCCCACCCCGCTTTGTCTGCAGATGCTGGAGAACAGCACCATCACCGGCGACGAGGACTGCCTTACGCTGGACGTCGTAACCCCGCACGTGAGCTACGGCGGACCGCTGCCCGTCGTCGTGCTCGTTGGCGCCAACACCCTCGCCGGCGGCCTCGGGCCCGCGCAGCCCTCCGCGCTCTACGCGCGCACTAAGGAAGTCGTTTTTGTACGACCCAACTTCAGATTAGGACCGTTCGGGTTCTTAGCACTAGACATATTATCTAACTCAAAGTACCCGCCGATGTCCGGTAACTACGGCCTGAGCGACCTGCTGGTGGCGCTTCAATGGATCCAGTACAACATCAAGCACTTCGGAGGAGACGCCAAGTCCGTCACCCTGGTGGGACATAGAGCCGGAGCGACCCTGGTCGCCGCGCTGACGACCGCCACCAATGCGCAGAAGCTTTACTCCAGGGTGTGGCTCTCGTCGCCTTCCGTCATATTCCCTGGAGAACCTCTTCAGCAATCGCAAAATAACAACGAACAATTTAAACAACTCAGCAAATGCAACGACGTCGACTGCCTGCGACGTATCACCCCCACTGAAATCCTCGCCGCCACGCCCGACACCTGGCTGGGCACCAACATCGACTCCTTGCCGTCGGCCGACGAGTTCAAACGGTCGTGGCTGGTCCTGGACGGGAACTACCTCAGGGTGCACGCCTACGAGAGCTGGGATATGCAGAAGAAAGCCAAGGAGGAGGGGAAGGAAAAGGTGTTCAAGCCGATGGTGTTCGGGACGACGATCCATTCCGGTCACACGGAGCTTCTGAAGATGAAACACATGAACTGGACGGCGGATATAGTCGAGAAGATGGTAAACGAGAGTTACATAGGCGAGAAAAATTTAACGGCTGCGGTGTTCGAGCATTTCAATAAAACATACGAGGGTCTGGTGGAGTTGATATCGTCGATCCGGACGCTGTGTCCGCTGGTGAGCTTGGCGCGGCTGCGGCTGGCGGCGCCGCTGTACGCGGTGACGGCAGCGGGCGCAGGCGGCGGCGCGGCGGGCGGCGGGCTGGCGGACGTCGACGCGGACGTGCAGGCCATCCTGGGCACGTTCGAGTCCGCGATGCCGGAGCAGCGGCGCTACATGGCAGCCATGCAGCAGCTGTTCTACTCGTTCGTGTGGCGCGGCGAGGTGGCGGGGCCGGCGGGCGGGCTGCTGGCGGTGGGGCAGGACCTGCTGCCGCTGCCGGCCGCGCCCGCCTGCGACCTGCTCATCCGCGAGGACGTCGTGCCCAGATATGCTCATTTAGATTAATTTAACCATCCAATAACAATACTCCGTATGTGTGTCTGAGATTTTTTTGCATTTCCGCTTATCTTTACACCAGTTTTTGTAATGTTTTTTATTTCAACATGCAGCTATTTTAGTTATTTTTTCCGTACTTATCGTGCACGTATTGTTAGATTAAGCTCTCAGAAACGTGTTGTTTCTAAGTAATGATGGTTTATCAATTAGTTTATTGAAATAGTAACAGCTTGTTTGTTAGGTGGATCATTAGCAGATCTGATAAGTATTCCTCGATTTATTCTTCTTATGTATTTGGAGCCATTTCTTGTAGTTTTGTTAGTTTTACAAGTGTTTATATAAATATTACTGATAATACTCTACCCAGTTTTATACATATTGCATTTGTAACGTATTAGTAAGAAGACTGATTTTAAAACAAACATCCAAGTGATCTCTTCCGCCATGGGCTCCATCTTTTTTAAGTTTTGTACAATTTTTTATTAAAAAAATTTACAGCTTTGGAAATAATAATCTGATAGCTTATAAAAATGTACTGACATGAATACTCAATGTAATTTTAGTATTTGTATGAAAAATTCATCATACATTAATTTTAGTATTAGGATATTATTTGATTCTGTGTCGTCTGTAATTGTTGAATGTGATTTATTTTAAAAGTCTGAATAATCCAAAGAGTGATTTCGTCAATACCAGTAACCAAAAAGCTTTTTGTAATGTATAAACGCATTTACCATTGTCATTGTCATTGTAATATGTTCTTGCCATTAGTTCTACTTTGTCTTGCCATATTGTAATAATGAATTACAGTAGATATACCAAAGTATTAATTTGAACGAGATGGCAACCGAATCCATATCAAAAACTGACGCTCTCTTAATTGCGTCAACAAACACCCATCACGTACCACTCGCTCATATTAATTATTTTAAGTTATTACCCATTTAGTATTACAATTAGTTATAAACGCGAAGCTTCTTTTGTAAATTGGTACCTAAAATAAAAAGACTGGCTCATAAAATTGGTATTTTAATTTTACCCAATATAAATGAAGAATATAATAGAGAAGTCGGTGAAATATTATACCAGAATTTCCTACTAATCTTCAGTTAAAACGTAAGAATGCAATGACACTGATGTTAGGTATAGGAATTTGTTCTTTTTTTATCTACGACATAGTTTTATTTAAAACTGCAAAGTAAAGTTTTAGCAAAGCCTGTCGATCTTTTAATTTTCTCGGGTAGAAATAAAACTCGTCTTAGAAATAGAAAAAAAACTTTTATATCAATGCCAATATTTATCAACATAATTACGTATGAAAAGTACACAACGTACATAATTTAAATGAAATAAAACCTAAACAAATTAATAAATTAACAACGTCGCAAACATTCATCAAAACTGTTAATAAATTATAAAATCATTCAAAACCACAATTAAAAAATATTAATTGATTATAAATTAGTTTTTTTGCACTTAGGCATGCAGTAAAATATTTATTAATGATTCCGTTCTCTCAGAGGAGAGACGACTGTTTGAATATTTTCTTTTCCGATTTTAACGGTTTTTCGTGCGAAAGATGGTGACTTTGGCGCGACTTGCGTCTGTTCTAGTTCTTTCTTCATTTTGTCCATCATAGAAGACTGCTTCACCATCATCATCGTGAGTTCTTCGTTTTCTTGCCGCAGTAGAGACAACTCCACGACCACCGATTGCTGATCTTGGATCTGAATAAACAACAACAGCTCAGAAAGATATAGCTTGAAAATTCATTTTTTTTAAGTTATATTGGATAATATAGCTAAAGAACAACAGTTTAATAAACTAACAATGACGAGAGTCTCATGTGGTTAGTCAGGTGTCGTCGCCTGACAACGAGTACAGTTTTAATCTATAAAAAATTGTCTGAAACTTCTTAGATCATGTTATACCTGTTTCTGCAGCCGTTCGTTGTCGGTCTCGAGACGTGCGATCTCGTTGGCGGCGTGCGCGAGCAGCGCGCGCGACTGCTCCGCTGCAGCCACCGCCTGCCCCGCCTGCTCCCGCGCAACATTACACAACCTATGTTTCTTCTCCACCTAAACATACATAGAAAATTTAATTCTCAGAAACACTTAACACAAACAGATCGAAGTTATACTCAAAAGTAGTTGTGAAAAGTTTTCACCTCATCACGAAGCATTTGAATTTGAGAATCGGATTCCTTTTTCAATATCTCCACATCTTCAATGAGCTCAGTTTTGATAGTGCCCAGCTCTCGGTGCGCCTCCTTCTCTACATTCTGAAGGCTCTCTATCAGTGTCACATTATGTTCCATTATCCGGTTGTGTTCCTTTGCCAAAGCCGCTTTGGATTTCAGAATATTAACCAAGGCATCTTTGTACTCGTTACATTCTAATAATGTATTATCTAAACTCATCTTGTATGTTGTTAGTTCACTTTCCATGGCCTCTTTTGAATTATTCAATGATTGTACTTTGGCTTCTAATTGCTCCAATTCTGTATCGGACTCTCTCAGGCGAATTGTCAGCACTTGTACAATGTCTCTCGTAACAGAAAGGGACATTTCAAACTTATTCTTATCTTTTATTGCTCTCTCAACTTCCAAAGTTAACTTGTTGATTTTATTTTCGTAATCGAATTCGGTTTTCTTAGATTCTGCTTTTAGTTCCACTAACTCTTGAGCAAGTCTAGATTTATCAATGTTTAAACTTTGATTTTCCTTTTCCAAGTGAAGTACTTGATTGTGAGCCTTACTTTTGTGATCTTCACAAACACCTAATTTATATTTGAGTTCCTTTATTTCACTTTCTAAATGTTGTATCTGCTGTTCCTTCAAAGACCAATGTTCCTGAATACTCCGACTGCGCTCTTCAAATTGTATTTCACATAATTTTAGTTTCTCATCCGCAGCCTCTTGAACTTGCTCTAACTTTGCTTTCATGTCCCTCTCGTTTGTAACCAACTTATCTTGTAAATTTGAGATCTCTGCATCTTTTTCTGCAACCAATTGTTCGTTGATTGAAGTAACCAAAGTCTTGTAATGTGATTTAATGTTTTCTTGCTCTGTTTTACATTTACTAAGAATTGCTTGCTTTTCTTCATCCATTTTTGTTTTCAAACTCTCCAATTCTGCTTTGTATTCTCGCCGAATGCTCTCATTGGCCTCTAGAGCTAAGGCATGATGACCTTTTACCATCTCTAATCTCTGTTTAGTTTCTTCAAGGCAAATATTCATATCTGTTAATTTGTTCTGCAAATCTTGACACAAGCTATCTCTAATAACTATAACTTCTTCTAATGCTGTTAGTTCCACTTGTTTACTACTTACTTCTTTCTCTAATTTATCACATTGTGATTCCAATTTGCTTATCTCTTCCTGTAAGTTTTTAATATTCACAGCAGAATCTGGGTTCTCAACTGTAACTTCATTTTTCTGAACATCTGTATCACATAAATTAATTTGACGTAGTTTTTTGTCTAAGCTATCAACATCTGTAGTAGCTTCCACTGGTAAAGTTGATTCAACTAATTTTCTTTGTAAAGCTGCAATTTCATTTTTCAAATCTTCAATTTGTCGATTATATTCAATTATTGTTTCATCTTTATTTCTGGAACAATGCATGTTTAGAATTAATAACTTGGTATAAAAGCATTTTAACAAAAATGGTTTATTAAAATAAATCTAAGAATACCTGATTTCAACTTCTTGCTCCTTGATAAGGTCAACCGGAACAACTGTGGCTGGCTTTTTGGTAATAGTTTTCTTATTATCATTGCTACTAGTCTTTTTTAATGAACTTGTTACTTTTGATTTAGTAGCTGTGTAGGGCTTAACTGGTTTTGGCTGAAATTTTAAATTAATTGAATATTAATTCCAGTGAAATTCTGACAACAAAGTAGTGAATTCTCAAACTTTGTAGTTTTTACTAACTTATGTATTTAAGATATTTTGATATAAAAGTATCTCAACTTACAGTTACAAATGACTTGACACTGGAAACAGAACTGCAATGTGATTGTGCATCACCATTTATTTTACTCGGGGTAACCAATAAATTTTGTTGCAATTTTGGAGCCGACATCTTCGTTTTCTGACTAGATTCATTGCTGGACTGTGTTTTATTTGTACCTATAATGAGAATGTTCTTAACATGTGACTTTTAAGTAAACTGTTTGATAGAATCTATATTACAGAAATGTGACTAAAATATGTTAAGTCCACTTGTTTTAATATATATTTGTTAATGACTCTAGGAGTACTTATGCAGTCAAGGAATATCGTATTAAAAATCAGCTGAGCCTACATCTGATTAATTCTACTTAAAAAAGACAAGTTGCGTCTAAAACGTAATAAACAAATACATAATTAACACTTCATAACGATTTATAATTGTTTTTTTTTGACATCTTCACTTATTATCTTAAAATCACTTAAAATATCGTTATAACTTACCTAAACGCAAAATCGGTTCAAATCTTTTAGCTTTTGAAAACATACTGAAAGTAAACCTCGACAAATTAAAAACTAAAGGTTCTATAGAATTTGTCAATATAAAAATATTCAAACTATTTTAATTTTAATGGATTCCACTTCTGTTCAAGATCGTTAACTACGCTTTTGTGTCCTGTGCACTTTACAAAGGATCGCGCGCGAAATAAACGCGCAACAAAAATACCAGTTACTTTCGTCAAAAAACCGTTAAATTACGTTCCTTTCTAGGCA
>LD688932.1:5970423-5990295 GCA_003118335.3 Papilio memnon
TTGAAAAAATGCAACTTACTTGAGTACCTATCTTGCCGAGTTTGTTGCACACATATCTCCCTACGAACCCAGTGCAACCGAAGACAGTGGCCACGATTCCATTGAAACTACTGCGGCCACCGGTTCCTCGCTTGTAAGCAGCGATGTTAGTCTTACCATCGGTACTGTACGATGCCGACTTTATGTAAATAATACTCAAAGCACCATGTTTTGCTAGAAAATAACTCTGCGCACTTATAATATTCGTTAAGGTCATTAAACTATTTCAAAATACATTTTGTTAACAATTATGTAAGACTTGTTTTCTAGGGTTTATATTTCACCAAGTACAGAAGATATACTTACGTATTATTTTATTGGCTAAATGCCCGGATAAGGCTACTGCAGCCATTTTCAGGCTGTATTTCGTTTATTTATATGAAATACAATACAATATCCTTAATTTTTTGCTGCAAATCCAGCACGGAGATATTGTATTATTTGACATATGAAAACAGATGTTGAAAATGTAATGATTAATAGTGATGGGATTTCGTTAAAATAACGTAATTTTTTCACTATAACGTATTTAACTATTCGACTTTGAGATTTACAACTACAAAAATAACTGGAATACAGCGTTGGCCATATTTCGAGCCTTGTTAAATAGTTTGATCAAACTAGATAAATTTTTAAGTTTTCGTGAAAAGCTCAAAAACTATGTTTTTAGTTTAAATCTATTTGCTACTTCATGGTTGTTATTGCACTCACACTATACTCTTCTAACTTTTAATAAGACGTTTCTAAGCTACAAAACACGAAAACATTAATTCAACGAAATTGTTACAAATAGCGTAATAACTTAGATTTTTCCATGCCAAAAAGGTAGTAGAATAGAAACGTCAGTTATTTTCAGAGTTATTTTTGGTTATTTTGCAAAACTGACAACTTCTATTCTATTTTTTGTTTATGGTACTGACAAGTTCAATTGTCATTGTCACTGTGACATTGACACTAGTATTTCTTGTATTTTGCATTGGTGATTGGTGTAATTTTTGTTATGTCCTCCTAAAATTAAAACCCAGATTGACTCAAGAAACTATTTAATTCGTAACATTGGAATCTAAAAATATGTTTGTGAGTGCCAATTAATTAAATTCGGAGTAATCAGATAAGTACAGATTGTAACGAGGAAGAAGTCTTATTAGATTGATAATAAATCAAAATGAACGAAGAAGAAATTAAAGTTTTATCTAGCGGTGATAAATCAGGTGTACTTCAAATTTTAGAGAAATTCTTGAAAGATGTAAGTTAACATTACAACAATTTGCGCGTGTTGCTATTTTGGAACAATAACTATACAACATTTTTTCAGAATGAAAATGTTTTTACATTTCCAAATTTATCAGTGAACAACAACAGAGTATCCTTGTGGGCAGCTTTATTCCAACTCATTCAAGACCAATCTTTGGAGTCTGTACATGCAATGTGTTTGTCTGCTCTCAGGATATTAAGGTGCATAAGTTTATATTAAAGATGTTATATATGTTCAATCTACCAAAATTATATTAAGCCACATGCAGAAGGTTTACTGATGACTTCCCCTCCCATTAACAACTTCATCCCATATTTATCTGCTTAGTACTAACAGTTAACATTGGACATCAAAATTCTATTGACAAACCTTCTGTGCATGAGTAATACCTATCTAATTTCACACTTATTAATGGTAGTATAGTTACTATATTTTTTTTAAACAAGTTTTTAGCTTGTTATTTTTATATTTTGTACTAGTTTTAAATTTCACTTTTCAGCCGAGATAAACTAGAAGTTGATGCAACAGTTTGTGAAAAGTGGATAATAATATTGATAGAAAAAGCTGGTCTATTTAACTTTCTACATATTGATGATGAATCAAAGCCAGCAGAGATAATACCGAAGAAGGAAGAGGCTATTGAGGCTTTAAAATGCTTATGTAATTTAGCATTGAACAGTGAGGTATCCAGAGCACTTTGTGCCCATACTGCTATTGCTCAAGGCCTAGTAGCAAGACTGAGGTCTTATAAAGAGATACCATATAAAGATGACATTATGCTATTTGACATGAAACTACTCTTCATACTAACAGCTTTAAGACAAGACATATCTGCAAAGATTAAAAATGAATTGCATGGAATGGACTACCTTATAAGTTGTTTGAATGAAATAATTACGGAAGCAACTGTTGATCCTGATGTCGCAGGTGCATGTGGTGATGCAACTGGTGATAGCCACTGCTTTCTACAAGTAAATATAGGAAATTGTGAATAAATTATTTAACTGTGATTTTTTATGAATGAAGTAATTGGTCATCATTTTCTTTTAGGACAATCAACAAGCGATTATATGTGAAATATTGAAAATACAGTTTAATCTAACATTACAAAATAGTTTGGATGACCAGGTGGATGAAGAGGAAGAGGCTATTTATTTAAGATTAATGCCTGTGCTCACAACACTGCTCAGTGTGCATGTCCCGTCTGAGCAGAAGTTACAGGAGTTACGAAATAATATTGTTAATGTGCTAGTGAGGTAATGTTGAAGTACTTATGTCCTGTACTGTTGAAAGCCTTACTTAATAAAGCTTTTATACCTCTAAAGTTGGTAATAAACCCTAAAACGAGACAATAGTCTTAAAACTTTTATTATGTTATTTACTATGTAAAAAATAACAAATTTAGAGTGAATATAATTTCAATGTTATATTAGATATTTGTAGATAAAATAAATTTATCAACCATAGATATTCATCTATAGATGTAGATATATTTTTCATATCTAATCATGATTAATTTTTTTTTAGTGTGCCGTCAAAATTTTATCCGTACCTAACACCTGACTTCAATGAAGGAGAAAACCCGCAATATGTCTATGACACTAAAAATATGGAGTCCTTACAATCACTCATTCAGTTCCTGTTACACCGTTTGACTATAACAACGGTAAGAACACAACTTATGTTTTTTATGACTTTTCTTACTAATATTATAAATTCGAATGTTTGGATCGATGGATGTTTTTTTATTACGTATCTACAAAACAACTTAACGGATCTCAATGTATGGTAGATATGTAGACCATAGTCTGAAAGAAGGGCTACTTGCTAAGACATTTTAATTTCACGCAGACAAAGTCACAGGCGAGAGCTAGTTTGTAATAATTAGAAAAAAATTGTTGCAACTTTACATAGTTTGAATTTGGGTTAATTACTATGAATACGTCTATACTAATATTATAAAGAGGAATGATTTGTATTTTTGTATGTATTGAAATAACTCAAAAACTTCTGGGCCGATTTTAAAAACTCTTTCACCGTTAGAAAGGTAATTTATCTGTAAGTAACATAGGGTATATTTTTTTTAATTTTACACGGGTGTAGTCGCGAGCAACAGCTAGTCTGTTTTAAAATGTCTTAGTTTGTTTATCAACTTATTCCTGATTGCAATTGGTAAAAAATATTTACTTCCAGAGTACAAATAATCAGAATGAATATTTGTGCCCGATTTTGACCGTGCTAAATAAAAGTGCGCGAAGTTGCCGGGCACATCGTAAATACCTCAGACAAGAGGTGCTGCCGCCATTGCGCGATGTATCTCGCCCTCCGGAGAAGGGATCCACACTTCGCAACCAGTTGTGCAGACTGCTCACAACACCAATCACTGCTATCAGAGATCTAGTCGCTGAGTTCCTATTCATTTTGTGCAAGGAGAAAGGTGAGATCTTTTGGTAGTCAAATTCTGAATGGTCTTTTGTGCTTTTTTTTAATTCTAAATAAGAGTGATACGGGATATCTGATATTAGATGGTTTAAAATATGATGCTAGTATTCCGTCCACTTTCGGCCAAATAGTGAAACGAATCTTAAACATTTCGTTTCATAAGCGCCGCTTACAAACTGACAAACGTTAAAGTTTAATGGAATTTGAAGCTTAGGACATTTTTATACATTTAATTGTCGATTCAGCATTCGGCCGTTTGACTTGTAAATCCAATTACATCTTGTCCACTTTGATTAAATCGGGTTCCGTTATTAATTCAACAAATTGAACTGTTTATTGTTCTTTTTAGTTGGGCGTATGGTGAAATACACTGGTTTTGGGAACGCGGCGGGTCATTTGGCGCAAAAGGGCCTGTTGTCTGGTGGTCGCGGCCCTGTCGTGTACTCATCAAGCAGCGAGGACTCCGATACCGAGGAGTACTTAGAAGCTCAACCCCACATAGACCCTGTGGTGGGGTGCACGCGCCCCCCACGTGTCAACCCCTTTGAAGGCATGACAGAAGAACAGGTAAGTTGCTCCCGATCCTACGAAGTACTTGGCAAGTTATTCATACAAAAATTGGTTTGGAAATTGTATTTTAATTCGTGATAAATTGCTGTAATCTACTGAAAACAGTTGTTTATTCCTTAATTAACGTTGTAAGGTATCATATCGATTTTCGTCCTTTCGTCCTTACGTTAACCTTCGAATTTCTCATTCAGTTGAAACCTAATAAGTACAGGACGTCCGAAAGTCAGAGACGAAGAAACAAACATGCAAAGTTCATTTAAAATTAAATCCCATATAATACAGGACGATTAATATAGTCGTTTCAAAAATGTTGTCCGAAATATCTTGAGATTATTAAGTTGTTGAGTTGTTAAGATTGCAAAATAGTATATTGTGGTTTAGATGTTTAATAGGGTAATGTAAACAGATGTAAGTAAGTGACCGCAAAAGCTAATACGATTTACGATCTGCAGCCATATCCACTCAGTGAACTAATTAAAGTAATTCAAGAGAAAAAAGTTATACGGTTGTTTTTTACTAATATTTAAAAAAAAAATTGACATTTTCGTCACGTTGCCTTGTAGAAAGAGTACGAAGCGATGAAGTTGGTGAATTTATTCGACAAGATGGTGTCAAGGGGTGTAGTGAAACCGGCGCGGGTGGGGCCCGACGGCCGGCCGCAGCCGCTCGAACACGTGCTGGATATGAGGGAACACCCGCCTAACAGACCACAGTCTTAAATGCTTACACTATGTTCATTATCATTGACTAACGGTTCCCGTACTTCACACGCATTAAATAATAAAAACTTTGTTTTATCGTTTAAATTTTGTAAAACTTGCAATTGTAAATGTCAAAATTCAAATGCACAAATGACAACGAACGTTTTTGCTATTGGATTACAATTACCGTTACATTGGCAATTTTGCTTCTTTATTGGCTTGTAGTTTTTCTTCCTTTCTCACATGATTTTTTTTTATTCATTCACCCTTAAAATTAAATAGCCTACAATTTGTCGTAAAAATATGCTGTGATTTCTGACATTCTACATAACAAAGAAATGTGTGTTTACTTATGTATTTTTAATCTGTGTCATTCTTAATTATGAAATATAGATTAAACAATATAATAAATGTAATTTTTAATCTTTGCGATAAAAATAAGGCACGTCTTATAATTAGTTTTTATTAATTTAAGAATATAATTACGTTTAAGAATTACTAATAATAATTTGTGACTGTATCATTGAATTATCTATATTTGTATAATTTTCAAAGACTTACTTCGATCAATAGAGAAATGTTTTTACTGATCGCTCAATTGTAAAAATAAATGACGCATAAAATTCGACTAATTTTTATCTTTATTTCCAAGCTCTGCCATTCAAGTTTTTAATAATTAAGTTTAACTGCCGTACTCGCGTTAATTGAGTGCTAAGGGGATCCTTTAGCGTTGATATATCAAATAAAATGTACTTTTCAATAAACATGTATGCATGCAACACTTTTTAAATGTCAATGTGATTTCTTGTAATTTATATTCCGCGTTGTCTTTTATATTTATTTAAAAATACATATTTTTATACTTCAATACCAAAGATATCGTTTAATATTTTTTTTGTTATTCATTTTGTTTCAATAGATTAGAAGTATATCTTTTAAAATGTGAAAAAAAAACATACAGGCATTATTATATATATCATTATTTATTATTTTTCTTTTTAATCGCACTAAAATCTATTGTAGTGTATAAATATTTTAACAGATAAAGCCTAAATTATCTTATACCGCTTGTGTAATTTTATTAGATTTATCAATTAAATATAGATAAACCGATTATGGGATTTTAAATCTATTTCGTAAAATAATGTAATTCGTAATTGATGAATGGTGTTTTTGAAAATCTGTATTCTCTGCCTACACCACTGGGTGTACACGTGTGTTATGTAAATATTATGATGTTTACCTGCTCCTGACTTTTAATGTGTATTTAATTGTAATATTTAATTGATATTCCTATACTTAATATTTTAATTAAATCTTTTAAAAATTAACATTTTTTTATTTTAACCCTATATAATCTCAACGACGCCCAAATTTAAGGAATCATCTGTTGGTATCAGGAAATTTATGCCTAGGTTCCTACGAAAAGGCAGCTTACTAATATTATAAAGACGAAAGTCTAGATGGATGGATGTTTGTAGCCTAAACTGCTGAACGGATCTCGATGAAATATGACAGATGTAGAGGATAGTCTGGAAGTACACATAGGATACTTACTTTTGTTTTTGTAATTCCACGCGGACGGAGTCGCGGGGGAAAGCTAGTTTATAATAAGGTACGGTAAGTAAGGCCCAGTTCTCTTTGTTATGACTAGGTAGGGGAGGTGATAAGAGTGTTATGTGAGAGTAATTCGCAGGCCTTTTGTGCAGTTTTGTCAGGCGCCCTGGGCGGTTGCCCAACTGCGCTTCTACTGGCCAGTAAGTCCGAGGCTTTCACTCACCTTGTGTGACTTATCCTTGTTTTATTATATTTTAAAGTAATGGTAATAGCATGGATCCAATAGATTTCTTGGTCTTCAGTATTATATTATGGTGGGATCTTTATGAAAATAAACAGTTAATTTATTAGTATTCAAACCTTTAGTTCAGCAGTCTATTCAGATAGTAGTAATTTGCAGTTTAAAATATTTCAGAATGTAATTATTTCCATTTGTACGAATAGAGCACGTATTCATTTCGATGTTAAAGCGTAGAAAATGTCTACTGACTTTTGTTTCTTGACCGACTTTAACTGTATGCATTTGAGTAGCTACTATAAGGCTTTTAAAGTTTAAATTGCGGCAGACCTAATGAAGCAATTGAAAATGGCTCGGCTACCGGCGTTCCGGTACAAAATGCCCTATGTATCTCTCGGCTGACACAGTTGGAATCGCGAGGGCGGCTAAGGCGGGCGGAATTTCTGTTTTCCCTCTGATTTTCAGTTATAGTATTGTGTTTAATATTTTCTTTAATTTGATATTAAATTGAATGTTAATTCATTTAACATTTTAGTAAATATATTATAGTAAAAAATGTTGTTAATAGTAAAATAGGTGAGTGACCTTTCTTTGTTTGCCGTGTACAACCATGTCGATGTAACTCGCGGATCCTTTGTTCGTAGAATGCAAAGAATTATTAATGAAATAATCAATACTTAATTAATTATATGAATTATTTAGAATTTACATCAAATGTTTTTTTTTATATCGTTATTTGGATACATTTCAAGTAAAAATTTGTTGATAAGCAATTTTGAAATACTTTTTAAACCCTTTATCATTTCCTGGGTTTGTTCATTCTATGTTCCAAATATAATCTGAACTATATAATTTAAAATTAAGATTAATTTGGTATTAAAGTTTTGTTATTAAATTAATTATCGATAATTATGATATTAATGAATAAAAACAATTAGTTAAAATAATTAATAAACCCATTTTTTACTTTCCTACCCCATCAGAGGATGATCTTACTGGTAGTTTTGTGTTTGGTGGCGAGTGCGCGCGGCACCCCAGCGTCCTCTGCCGCGTCCTGCGAGCGCGCACCGCCGCACGCGCAGCCCGCCGATAGGCATTACAAGCTGAGCATCGCTGGTGATCCCGATTTGTATCTACCTGGAGAACTGTACACGGGTAATACGCATCACTTACAATAACCTATTCCAGGTTATGCGATATTATGTAACCTTGCTTTCTTGTATCTTTCACTTTCAGTGCTACTACATGGGGTAGATAGCGGAGAAGGGCCGACACCATTTACAGCGTTCACTATCTGGGCCGAAGTATACAAACAACACAACGAAAATGATACTAAAGACGTTAATGATACAATTAACAACACGAACCAATCGCTAGGCTCTTTTCAAGCTTATGACGCCCAGACTAAGCGATATGAAGACTGTAACCCAGCAATAGGCAATGCCACTGCTCACCCCAAAACTGAAATACAGGTTTGTTAGCAATAAATATATAGTAAGTTATGTTTTATGAATAAAACAATATGATTAAATAAATGTGAAATTCAAGGTTATTTGGACTGCTCCAACTACCACCATAGACAGTTGCATTCGGTTATGTGCTCGTGCGTTTCTCGCGAAGCCAAAAGATGCCGAAGAGCGGCCATGGTCGGTGTTGGCGCGGAAGCTGTGTCCCGCTCCCGCTGCGACTGTCAGCGGTAATCGACAGACTCCTATCGTGGAACCGTGCTGTGCATGTGATGAGGCTAAATACGAGGTAATTTAAAGTATAACCATCACATTTCTAATTTCTATTTTTAATTTGCATCGAAAATCTTTCTCCAGGTGACGTTTGAAGGTCTGTGGTCTCGGAACACTCACCCCCGGGAGTTCCCCCCGGAGGCGGCGCGCGCGCACTTCGGCGACGTGATCGGCGCTTCGCACACCGCGCAGTACCGCGTGTGGCAGGAGGGCCGCGCCGCCAGCGCGGGGCTGCGGCGCCTCGCGGACGATGGCGCCGCTACTGCTTTGGAAAAAGAACTTAAAGAAGAAGTAATGAAATTGTCTACTTATACGGTTCAGTTAAGAGATATTGGTATTTTATATAGTCATGTTTCTTTGAACATAGGCTTTCTCTATCTCTAACACTCAAAGGCCTATCCTTTTTTAAAGACTTTTACTTCTGTATCATGAATACTGCTATCCCCATTATTCTTAACAGAGCGATCACATCCGAACAATTATCAAGGCGCGTGGTATATCTTGGCAACAAGTCTCCAGCGGTGGTATACCGAGCACATTCGCGGTGTTCCGAGTGGACGCGAAGCACCACCTGATGTCGCTCGCCGCTAAGCTGGCGCCCTCGCCCGACTGGATCGTCGGCGTCTCCGCGCTGGAGTTGTGCAACGCCAACTGCACATGGACTAGGTCTGCAACGCTACCTCTGTACCCCTACGACGCAGGGACTGATAGCGGCTTGAGTTACACGGTAAATATGTCAACATTGAAATGTATCGCCCATTACAGTAATTTTATTCGTAACTATACTCTTAATATTCCATGGTTGTTTCGGTCAGGCACGCCGTCAACCGACGACCCCTCCAGCGCCGGTACGTGCGCTCCGTCCAGACTGGCCGCGAGACCCGCGCTCACCATTCTACAACCGGGCCGGCGAGATGCGACCTTTTGCTCGTCTCCGGCTCACACGACTGCGTCTATACGAGAAGAGCTGCGAACCTACTGGTTATAATTCAAAAGCTATGTGGCAAAGGAGACGCAAAGCTAAAAAGTTGCTTATTATTTCTCGTCTTTAGAGCCGATCGGGGAGCCCATACCCGAGGCCGGCGGCGGTTCGTGCGCGACGCAGGCGTGGGGGCAGTGGGGCCCGTGCAGCGTGACGTGTGGGCCGGGCCGCGCCGCGCGTCAACGCCATTACATTTGGCCCGCGCGCGCGCTCACCGACGGCTGCCGCGCCACGCTCACAGAGTACCGTCACTGCCACGGGCCCAGGGTTCACTGCAGGTCGGCATTTAATTCAAATATTGTAGTAATAGCACGATATCATAATGTTATGGTATCCGTATTATATCAGGTTGGTATCGGAGTACGAGGCGGACCCGGCGGAGAGTCATGGGCCGTGCGCGGTGTCGGCGTGGAGTGAGTGGTCGCCGTGCGAGGGCTGCGGCGTGCGCGCGCGCACCAGGCAGTACGTGGTGCCGCGCGCCCGCAAGCGCTGCCACGTCGGCTACCGCGCCCGCACCGTGCTCAGCCAGGCCATACCCTGCGACGCCGGACCTTGTAACAAGTTAGATTTCTTTGTGTGTGTGATTGACAATGTGCGAATACAGACTTGAAAATTACAATTTAACTGCAGTAAATATTGGTGTAATTCTTTGTATTTTTTTCCAGACCTACCGGAAAATTTGTAAATGCAACAAACTTCGACTGGTTTTTCGTGGTTAGTTATTTTGGATAGTTGAAGAACTATAACTTCAAAGTCAAGTTTTAAAATTAAGAATGTAATCATATACTCAGGATAATCCCGGCGGCGACTGCGAGGTGAGCGGGTGGGGCGAGTGGTCGCCGTGTTCTGCGCGCTGCGGGCGCGGGCGGCGCGTGCGCAGCCGGCTGTACGTGGCGCAGGACTCGCGCGTGCAGCGACAACTGACGCGCCGTCTGTTGCACGAGTGGAACCAGCGGTTTGCCCACATCCAGGATCGGGTAAATTAATTGATAAGACGATTTTTCTTCTAGATTTTCAGTCAGATTGTCAGTTAAGATGGGTTGTCATTGGATTATTCCCCAAAGAGTTAGGGAAGTATAATTCGTGAAATAGTCTCAGTCTTTAAATTAATTGTTGCTTGTTGTAATTTCAACTTGAAGAGTACTTGGTATATGTTATTTTTGTGTAGGAGCCGGCTGTGATGAACACGACGGCCGAGGACCCCGAGGTGGAGCGACTGGTGCAGGAGCGGCTGGAGCAGTGCCAGTTCACGCTAACGCAGCAGGAGGCGCTCTGCGATGGCGACGGCGACTGCCAGCCAGCCGGCAAACCACACGGTATGTAATGGCCCTCTAAGTTCATCGCTTTTGAAGTGATTAACTATTAAAAGTTAGGAACCACTAGAAAGTGTGACTTAGTTTGCAAGTGAAAAGTGATGGTGCTAAATCTTACTGGTATTATAAATGCGAAAGTTTAGACGAATGAATGGATGTTTGTTCGAGTTTGTAGCCTAAACTGCTGAACGGATCTCAACGTGGCATAGATGTCTGGAAGACCACATAGGCTATTTTTTTTTATTCCACGCGGATGGATTCTCGGGCAAAAGCTAGTGTGCAATAAATTACAAATCTATATTTTTTTTTTTCATAAAATCTGTGACGCGCAGACATCTGTGCGCTGCCCGCGGCGGTAGGCCCTTGCCGCGGGTACGAGGAGCGCTGGTTCTACGACAAGGCGCGCGGCTCCTGCGAGCCCTTCGGCTTTACTGGCTGCGGCGGCAACGCCAACAACTTCCCCACCAGGGACATCTGCCAGCGACATTGCCACCTCGCTCATAATGTGTCTGGTAGGCCAACGTATTTAAACGTTCGTTGTTGTTTGTGTATCTATACTTATATTATAATTTCTGTATGTGTTGAAATAACTCATAAAAACTGGGCCGATTTCAAAAATTCTTTTACCATTTAAAAAGCTACGTTATCACTGAGTAACATAGGCTACATTTAGTTTTTTTAATATTTTTTAATTCCACGTGGATGAAGCCGCGAGCAACAGCTAGTGTTCTATAAATTTAAAAAGCAGGTGAAAAGATTTATATCAGATACCTATCCAAAACTAGGATACTTAACAAAGATAAACTTTTTTAAATAACTAACTGTGGCTATTGAAATGACAGTTTCGCTTAGTATACGAACTCTATTAGTGTTATTAGCCATTTGCGTCAACACGGGCGACAGATCTCAGAGAAAGTGGTGTGACGACACGCTCTTTAACAGCTCTATTTTTTAATATCTATACATTTCTTGTAACTCTCTTGAACAACATTCCAATATACTGCTTTGGATTAATAATTTCTTTTATATTATACTAGCTTTCGCCCGCGACTCCGTCCGCGTGAAATACAAAAAAAGGGTAGCCTATGAGTTCTTCCAGTTTTATATGTGTACTAAATTTCATCGAATTCCGTTCAGCCGTTTAAGCTACAAACTCTAACAAACATATATCCATCTAAGCTTTCGTATTTATAATATTAGTATGATAGAGTCGATATTTTTTATATTACAAAAACAGATTTTGATTGACTTTTTATTAACTATTTTACCTCTGACGTATTTGTCTACTTCTAGCTAAGGTTCGAGCTGGTAGTTTCGAAACGATACTCACAAAAAAATTAAAGCCAACTCCGTCACGTGAAGATAACGAAGTGATGGTGAACGACGGACCAGTGTTGGGTATGTAAGTTTACCAATACATGTTTATCTAGAATGTTCTTACAAATATTGCCAATTTCTTTGTAATTTTTTATTCACGCGAAATTAGGACCTGGTCAAGATATCTGACTACTGTACCTAATTAGATGTTTTAATTAAGCTTCGGCATAAGTGGTTATAGAATTTGAGAGTGCTATTTTAGACAACATAGATTGTGAGACGGGTCCGTGGCTGGGCTGGAGCGACTGCGTTGGTGACTGCGACTACGCTATTAAACTCAACTACCGTCTTATTGTGGTATGTTTATAACCTATCAGTAGCTATTTTATTTTCTAGCCATGAATTGCTATACTATGTTATAATATAGCAGTGACTGTCCACTGTGCCGCGGCACTTTAGTGTGCCGCCAAATTTTGAAATCGTTAAATATGTGCCGCAACAAAAAAAAAGGTTGAGAAACACTGGTTTATAGGATTAATACAATTTGATGAAGTGTTATTGATTTGTTGTTCATTAATTTGTTGTTTTTGTAGCAGACAGGTTCAGGAATGGGGAGGCCATGTCAGAAGTTGATCAAAAGTCGCACCTGCAGACCTGGACATTGTCGCAAACTTTTCTTGTTTACTAATAACACTTCTCTTGAATAAGATGGTAAGTAGGTTACAATTAATTACAATATAAAATGTTTGTTGTTGAATAATTAGTGTGATCTGCATCTTTGGATAGGAATAGATGTTTTAATTTGTACTCATTTGTTTCCTAACAAATTAAATCTGATTATTACGATTACGAAACTATTATTGTTGTTATTGGTAGTAAATAGGTAATACTAGTAATAGGAGATAATGTATTGTTAAATTTTCTTCTTGCCTTATTGTAGATTGTCTTCATGTCAATATTTAATATAAATCAAATTAATTCGTCAATCAGAAGCATTGATTTCTATTGTCTAACAATGTTACTTTTTGAGTATTAAAAAACAAATATAGTTAAAATATTTTTAATTTTTAAATCGAAAACAAATTTCAACAAAGCTTTGTACATAGATTAATTAATAATTCGTCAACACAAGACATTAAGATTAAAAGTACTTGAACACGTTAACAAGATTTTAACAAGCAATTTTAATACTGCCTGCTAGGAACATCACAGTCTTATTTATATTAACACTTTAATGTGGCTTTCCACTGTCACACCTATAATAATACATAGACAAGGCCATTTGACCCGGTGGGCACAAGTCAAACTAAATTATGACAGCTCATTAGCGCCCTCCTGTCAATGTCAAAAAATGTTACAAGATAATTTTCGTAATTTAATTCGTCATTTCATATTTTTTTCCTTTGATGCCATTTTCTACGCAGTTGTAACGCCCTGGGCGAGTTTTACAGTGGGCCATAAGTGTAATTCAAACAGGATAAATGGCGCCCGTTTCGAACTTTTATGCAATGTGGCGTCTCTTTAACCGGCAGCCTGGGCGCCCCACCTTGTTCTACCCTAACGGTTGTAGTAATATTTTCTGGCAACTAATCGCAACAGCAGCGCCTCTCTCACCGGGCCAAATATCCTTGTTAAACTATATTACTATCCTTTACATTGTCTATGACATAATAAAGACTACAATATGGATTACAAGTTTAACTGCTAATGGGAAATCACGCCGCTCTGCGTACTTTAAAGGAAACATTTATTTTTCCCATATTACTTAGTCACATGTTAAATTCTGACGATAGCGTCTTCGTTGTCATTGTCAAAACATTCACAAAAACAAGCTATCTCCTCACTCTCTCTAGTAAAAGTAAGGACAAGACATATTTATATCTAAATGTTTCGAATGGGCATACATAAGTCTATGGCAAGCCTTAGATAATTTATTACATCATGCTCTACATAATTTCAAGCTTTTATTTTAATATCTGATAAATTGACATTAAATAATAAATGACGAATTTTAGGTATATTGCTTTTTCTTTAGTCGTATTATTTAAAAAAATAAGTATCTAACGACACAAAGAAAAAGATATAGATAAAGGTATTTAAAGTAATTTTACGATAGAAGTACATTTTTTAGTTGAAGTTTGTACTTTCTCTTATATTAAACATTTGTAACGAAATCAGTAGTAATGACCGACTAAGAAATAAAAATTGCGTAGTATATATAAAGACTATACATATTAAATAAACAGTAGTTTAATGAAGCCGGAGTATAATGGGCACTCAAATGAAGCTATAACTGTGATCGGTTGAATATTTAGCGGTTCAATTAGGAATAGAACTGTTTACTCATTCTTTAAATTACTAGTTTTAAGATTTTAAATAAATTTCTTTTTATCTCCTAAATTGTTGTCTCATTTCGTATTTTCTAATCTAGACTATCGCAAAGAAAAATGTTATTTGCCACTTGAGCGCACGAATGTCGCTTGCTGCTCCATTTTAATTTTAGTCTATGCCAAAGCCAATGGACATAGTTAACTGACAGATGATTTACTCGCTTCCCATTCACAACTGGTCTTAGGCCAGTTGTTGGCAATCTGCGGTTTTGTAGCATCTTTAAATGTTTTGAAGTTAGTTTATCATACATTAATCAAAATTATCTGCAGTTACCAAATCATTATTCTATGCACACACAAAAATGCTTGAACACAATATAAATTTTAATTCATATTACCATGGTTTCTAAATAGTACTTATAGAAAATTATTTATCACATTGAGAAAAATGGTTGCCAACCCGAGAAAGGTTGCCGACCCCTGTTTAAGATTATAATCTTGGTTTAGTGACAGCGCGGCAATGCCACGGTATTCTTCATTTTTTATTCACTTTCACTGACTCACAGAGCTTGGGTATAATATTAGCTCGAATAGAATTCACTCCTACTGTGTATAAGTTCTTTGGTTGGACTGAAACTTAACCTATACTTATTTTAATCTTAACATTAATTTAGAAAATGCAGCATATTAGTACCCCTTAAAGTGCTTGTCACTTTTACATAATAACTCACTTTTGTGTCTTAAATTGTAAAGAAATCACTTTATTTAGTGTCATTAAATGCGTGTAATGACAGGCTTGAGGGGGGATGCACAACATCGTGGCGCGGTGCACTCTTTTGCACAAGGACAGGAGCACGCTGTGTTGGCAAAGTCCACTAACGCCTTTTGCTCTTCCTCAGTACCTGTAAAATTTGTCATAAAATCACTTTTCATTAAATGAAAACAAACTCTATGTTCAACGTAAACTTTATGCTTAAATAATAATTAAGACAGATATTTGAAAATGTTTACCACTGATTGAAGTCAGAGTAAATTCCGGCTGTAGAGTTACTAGGCCGATCCCGTGTTTTTTGAACACGTCGCAGACTAGTTCAGAATTACGCAAATAGTCCTGGAAGCAGTAAAAAATATAGGTAAAAAAACATTTTCTATGCTTTGCTTTATCGTTGTAAAAAAATTCAGGTCGACTTTTTTGAGCACTTCCTTCGTTTTTCATCGCTAAAGAGTGTCATTGTGATATGTGATATCGTGACAAGGTTAACAGTTACCTAGTCTCTTTGATATTTATATCATTCATGTTTTTTTACCCATAGGTATCTAATCATTCGATATGTAAACGTGCGATGTTCCTTAACTGTTGTGGTCTTATCTGTACAAGGTCTTTTGCATATTTTTAAGGAAAATAATATTCAAGCTACGGTGGAAAATTTGAAAGATAAATTTATTTTCAATTCTATCCAACCAATTTTAGACGAAATTCGTCATGAATATATGATAGAAAACCTGGTGCGCTAACATTACATCGTGTGGGATAAAAAGAGAGAGATCATGTGATAGAAGATTACATACCTCATGTGAACTGTAGGAGATATGTGCGGTGGCAACGATTTTGTCACGATGCAGCTGCCACACGTGCAGCTCGTGTATGGCGAGCACGCCGGGCACGCGGAGCGCCGCCGCGCGCAGCTCGCACGCACCTACACCCTCCGGCACTGTCTGCAGCAGCACCAGGCCCGCGGAACGCACTACACGTACATCACAAACATGTTATTACTACCATACCTATGGTTTATTCAGCTGTGACAGTGGTTAATAATAAACACAGTTTTACAAGCTGAAGTTGTGTAGGAAATGTTAAACTGTCAGTTAAACTACAGTTCCTAGTTTTGCTTACAATGGAATTGGTGCAGTTAAAACCGAAGATGTGATGGCTTAATGGTATTGTAGTGCTTCGTAGAGTTAATGAGGTGTTTTCTTGCCTTTTCTTTATCTGCGGTGGTACTCGTATTTATTCGATTTCAAGGCTTTGTCATTTTTGAGAAAAACGTATAGTAGATTCTGTTAAAGAAAGTACTTCTCGACTGAAGAATTTATCAAACTACCGTTAACTGAATCGAGCAATGGATTATCAGGCAGTAAAGTATAAAGTGCATAATAACAATGTAAGTAACACGCAATGTTATGTAACGCTGTTATGCTTTCTCGTCATAAACGCTTGTAACGTTTTCTAACGGTCCAGCATTGTTCCAAACTCCATAGAGCCCTTGTAGCGCTACCATTTTATAAATAATAATTGTTGTATAATTATGTTTAATGTTTATAAATTTGAATCATAATTGTTGTATAACTGAGCACAGGTTTGATTTTTAAAAGATATTCGGTAAATTCAGAGTTTTGTCATTCCCAATTAAGGTGGATAAACACTCAAAAAGCCATCAAGTAGTAAGTAGGTCACACTAACTTTATTGTACACAAAGTATTTGTTTTACCATTGTGGTTGGTGTAAGAGATTCGACTCTTATCTACTAACAACTGAGTATTATTATAATTCACCCTCGAATTCTAGAATAACTGCCCTCAAGACATGTTCTACGGAATGTGAGCTCGAACAAACTGTCTGCTCGAGAATATTTCATTGTGCAAATTGAAGCGGAAATTCAATTGTTCCACTTTATCGCCTTGAGGAAGGGAGATTTATTAAAAATATTTAAATAATTCAATGTCGTACTCGATTGAATTTATATCAATCAGTATCAGGTTATCATAAAACAATATTATGGTCAAACAAAGCTCATGGAATGCCTGAATGCGTGGGAAATACGGATGTCATTCGTTTTATTTAATACTTTGATTTGTTCTTAAAAATATATCATAAAAGAATTTCTAACACATAACAGTAAGATTATTTTTCTACATAGAATTTTATCATATATGAAGTCTATGAAAATTAGTTTGAGCATACAACTTAGAGTATCAAATAGTAGTACGATATCACGTGTAATCAGTCATTAAGTAAATAATTAAACACTTTAATAGTGTAAATAACATTATCATATACTAAATCTATACTAAGTAACGCATTTAGTGACCAGTTAGCGACTAATAAGGAAAACAATTTGAACATCCCAATAAACCGGACGCGGCTTGTTACTTGCTACTTGTTCCTAGTAATATAAACGTGAGAGCGCGTGTGGATGTTTATTTCATTGACTACGAAAGTAATTTTGTTAATTTATTAACAAAGTTTATATTTCTAGAATAAGCCTAGTAAATTTTAATTATTGCTACAGTATCTTTGACAGCCATTACCATGCTTCGATTATATCAATAATGGCCTAAATACATTTTAATTAGTTACGGCACGTACAATGCAAATTTAAAACGTTAAATGAACTCTTATCAAAATACATTATTGTTTCTGTTAAAACAAAAAATATGTCTTTTGTATTAGTGAAGAATGCAGTCGGTTACATAGAGGTATTCGAAATAATAGGTATTATGTTTTATAAGGTTTTTGAACTTCACACGAGCAAAGACGTGGGGATTGGCTTGTTTATATTATAATAATAACATGAAATAAAAACAGCGTGAGATAGTGGAAACGAATTTTGTTTTGAAAACATTCGCGTATGTAGTGAGATTATATTTATGTAATTTGTGTACGAAACACGCAAAGCGCTGTCTGGATGTTCATTTTTTAATATTCATAAATCACGCGAAGATAAATGAGTTACAGCCATTTCCTCGTACTGTCATAAACGTATTGGAGTCGAAACTAACAAAAAAAGTCTTTAAGAAATTGTTACATGTATGATGGACATCTTGTATCATATGAATAGGGTTGTTAACCCGAGATTCCTGGATGCGTTAGCCACACAATTTAAAAATCAATGAAAGTTTGAGTTGGGTAAGAAAATGCTTCATTTATTTCTTTGACGTTTCCCTTGTCTCTTATCGCTCCGATTACTCGATTCAATTTCATGTGATTTGGTAGAACGAATTTAATTCCAATAGTTTTGATTTCGTACTGCAGTGCAGTAGACAATTAATAATTGAATTAATGTTATTATTTTAAGAATTAACATCTGTCAGTTTCCATAGAAATGACAATTCTACAAAAGCATATTGTTTACGTATATTGGGGTTTTATATAGGCGTTTCTACGTTGCACTCAGGGTAATACGTGCGTAATATACTTACTGAATGGATAGTTGCATATAACGAGAACTATAGCGGCGCACGCCGACAGCGCGGGATCTGCTATGCTTGCCATCTCAGGCTCCCATTCCGTTGTCAGACCGGCGCCGATCGCGAACAGGCTACCTGCGTGAAGCACAATTATTTATTTATATTTTAGTGCACTGGAAACAAACATAATAAATACATCAATGAAAAGGAACATACAAATTACACAAAAAGAAAAACAAGTCCGACTTTTTCATTATAGCAATATAAATTCCGTTTCCACAATAGACATGTAGAAATGTTCATGTTTTTGGGTTTCGTTTGAATATCTCATAAATATGTTATTTGTTAAGTCTCAAAATATAAGTAACTCTCTTTGTATGATCAAAATATAGCGCATAAACGTGGTTTTAACGTCATCATGTTTTGTACAATGGAATTGCTTCCGGTGATCTTTATAACTTTCTCCTATTGCAAGCGGCCCAGATAAACTTGGAATATGTACGTCTCAACAAGTTTTCATTACCAATAAACCGTTTTACTGTTTACATTGTAAAGAACAAGATTGAATGAATACAAATAGAGGTACCCATGTTATGTATGTCGTTAACTTTTTAAATGAGACAGACAAGATACAGTTAAATGTTATTATATTAACCACTTGTAACCCCTATTGCATCCCTCACTTTCGATTCGTATAGCTTACTACTAGCACGAAAAATTACGAGAACGTCATTAACAAAGTATGATTAGTCATATAAAATTATGTTGAGGACGTCTGAACACTTTCTCGAAATTTTTCGTGCTAGTAGCTAGTACTCCCAGATTTGTGATTCCTATTAATCGTTGCGGTTGTTACCGGTTACTGATAACCGTTTTACGTCGACTCGTTTGTCACATTCTCTAATTAAATAAAATATTATTATCATAATCGTAAACAATATTTAATAACATGGACGTATCGCATTGTATTTATAAATAAGTGTACTGCTTGTTTAAGTTTGGTATCATTATAGTTTTGCCTTAGTTGGGTTATGTAGTGTTTTGCATTCTATAAATGATCGAGAAAAAGAAGAAATAATAATAATAAAAAAAATACACAAGCTGGCTAGGAATGTAATCTCTGACCATGAGACGCTTCCATAGATCAGATTCACAGCTAAAAAAATATTTTACATTGACAAGTTTCTTTACGGTTTCAATG
>LD688932.1:5995257-6024477 GCA_003118335.3 Papilio memnon
GATGAAGCCGCACGGGAACAGCTAGTAAATAATTAATTTAGAAAAATTTCACAGATAAACAAAGTTTGTTGTAGATAAGGTGGTTTAAAGTAGTTAAAAAATCGTTTACTTCTATAACTGTCACTAGATCTAAATCTAAAATTGAACGGCCAATAATTTCACTTGCCCATTTACAAGCAATCATCTTTTCAATTTATACTCTTTATTAGTATTGAATACGTAAATCATTATTTTCTATACGTATGTAAGAAAACTATTCAAATGGTAGGCAGTAAATACGTTGGGTCATAATTGAGCAGGCAGTTTAAGGAAGATCGTATTCAGCAGTAACAGCCAATCTCCGGCAATTGTATCCATTGAATCAGTCTCACGATGCTATATGGATCCATTCATTTCGCACACAATCCTTATGACTTATTGTTACGTAACAATAAATAGGCTTTAACGGTTCACAATAGCTTAGTATTGTATTACCTAATCTTAGAAATAATTACCAGAAACTATTTTTGAATGATTGTTTTGAGTACAAAAACAATGCATTATTAAAGTTGAATTCAAATGCTTATATTGAATAATTGAATACAGATTTCAATCGTAACTCTTCGATTTACATTATAAATGTTTTGAATGTAATTAAACGATGTCGCGGTAATGAATTTTTGTTATGCGTATTTGCTAATAAAATATTTCTTAATCAAAAGACGATATTGTGTGTTTTGAAACATAGAGGGTTATATATAAAAATAATTCAACTATTTGGTAAAGTATATTTGTAAAGACATATTTATAACTAAATTATTATATTAATTACTTTAGTTGTACTGTAAGTATTTATTAATTTCAACAGACTAGGTTGTAACTAGAGCAAGCGACTATTTCCGAATGCTGTTGTTGTGATGAAAAAGCGTGTTCGGTTATTAGCCTATTTCTTTTTTGCGCCGATGAACTTTCAAAAACATTCCGCTAATGTAGGTAAAGAAGCCAAACACTCGGCACAACTAGCACACTAGTAAAATGTTCAATATAGTTCATATATGATTTGGATCGTAATTGTTATTGAATTTAGTTTATTTTACGAATAGTAATAAATGTGCGGCGAAAGTAAATTGAGACATATGTATTCATTCTACAATTAAACATAGCAATACAATAGTATGAGATAAATCGTTGAAAATTGCGTTTTTTCGAATAATATCATAAACATATTCTCTGCTCCATGCCACATAGTAAGATACCTAAAAACACAAGACCAGTAAAAAGGTGTCAGAAGTTTTTACACGAATAAATTTTTCGATTTTAACGGCACAAACTAGTCTGGATTCGAATCCCGGCAGCTTTTGTTGCTGTCTCAGATTCATACTCGATTTATAAATAAAGGGTGATTTAACGTTGTTTATCAGAAAAACTGAGAAAAACTTGTGAGGAAATCAAGAGTAGGTGTTTTGTAGTCTGCGCTCAGATATCTAAATAGAAAAGTGACGTCGCAGGTCAGTGAACTAAGTCTTGTCCAGTAATAAAAACATCAATGTTAAAAGTTAGTAGTATTTTTGAATATTTTAGAAATAATTCAAGTGTTACAAGTTAACTTGACAACCTAGTCTATATTATGCCTTCATGAATAAAAATGGAACGGAAGAAACCAAGAAAACTTATCAAATTAAGGTATTTTTAGAACAATTTCTCATTAATTGATCATAGATTATTTCGCATATTCATGTCATTTTCACGCGATTTTTCTTCTCATTTTATAGAATACATTGTCAATTCAACTTAGTTTTAGTAAAAGCGTGTTTTTGTTTCGCTTCAATGCACTCGGATCTTAAATTTAGTTTATTATTGCGATAATGTTGTCGCAAATGTTTACGGAATACAACAGCAACATTGAACACGGATTGAGACACTGGCCTGTTTATTTTTTCCAATGAAATTTCGGTCAAATCTTATAAACAAAAATTGGTAGAGCCTGGTCGTAACAGCAAGGGCTCTCGAAGAGAACAATGCTTTATAGAAGAAATATTGTTTTTCTAAGTGGTGCTGTTCTTTAAGGAGTTAAGGAGATTCATCTACATACTGCCTTTTTCTCAACGGAGGGTCGGGACTTCCATATAGTTTTATCATCGATCATACTTTTTCAAGAGATTATTGTAAGAAATTATTAGCCGATCATTCTGTTATATTTTTTTTAAATAAAACAGTCGTGACCTTTTCATTATGTGTTGTTCAATTTTGAATGAGAATACCTTATCGCTCGATTAATACAGTTATTGCATGTAAAAGCTTATTTTAGGTGCTTATCGGTCTGGCTGTGCGAGATAGTTCCTAATCTATATATCAAAATAAAAATAATCCTAGTATATGATTACAATACGATGATTGAAATAAAGAGATTAAATTTAGCTAATGATTGTCTGTTAGTAACTACCTCAGAAGTATTTTAATTTATAATTTGCTGATAACAGTTTTAAAGTTTAGATAATAACGTTTTTAAAATTGTTGGGAAAATTGAAGTGTTGAATTTAAATTAAGAAATAACGTGAAAAAATCAAAATATCGTGGATGTGAAGAAAATTGCAGAGAAATCTAACTTTAGGGTTCACACTAAAAACGTAATTATAATCTTACTAATATTATAAATTCGAAAGTTTAGATGGATGGATGGATAGATGTTTATTAGTTTGTAACCTAAACAGCTGACCGGATCTCGATGAAATATGTCATAGATGTAGGTATAGTCTGGAAGAACACATAGGCTAGTTACTTTTATTTATTTAATTACCCGCGGATGGAGTCGCGGGCAAAAGCTAGTTAAAATTAAATTTTTGTACAAATGCGGACAAATATAGAGGTTATATACTGCTATGTAAAGTTAGAGTTTTTATATTTAAGTTTTTTTAATGGTTTCGTGTTATTATTGGTGATTGAGCTATCGAAGCCTTATCGCGCATATTTCTGATGCAGTCAAATATTTAGTATCCATGTTTGTATACTTATCGCTTTACATATTGAACAGTGTATGTAAGTAAAGACGGTGTATGTTATTTTTATTCGGTTTTAAAGATTTGAGAGAAGAGTTAAAACTTACGAAAAGGAGAATAATGGTATATAAATGTAATTTTTTCCTATTAATATAAGTTTGAAAAAAAAGGTCCATCATAATTCAAAGATTAATTTTGTTTTGTCTATTATGAATTCGAACCTATGCCAGAATGTAGGAGTTAAATAATTTAAAAATTGTCAAAAGGTTATCATATAAAATGTAACAAATATACTCACTGAATTGTTAATTAGCCACCGGTTCACGGGTTAAAATAAAAGCAATCCTTGTCACAACACTGTTTAGTAAACACCAGGCACATAGCAGTTGTATAATATTGTTTATATTTTTGTTAACGTGGTACAGAAGCGCTGCGCCCGCGCCGCAAGCCGCGACCCGCACCGATTGTCGACTGACGCTTGCGTGAGCGCGCGAGCTCTTATCGAGCAAGTTTTCGCGCCCGATAACAATGTGTTAACTCGCGACCCGCCAATAAAAGCTTACTTCTTGACAGTTATTTTTTCTTATTTTGCAACAGCGGATGAGATTATAGAAGCCGCATCTGAAGGCGACTATTCTATCTCTCTCAGGAACTAAAATAAAAGTAAACTTGGCTCACAGACTATATGCAACTATGTAAGAATATTAATCTTACATTGTTGCATTATTGAAGTTTGACTCTCGAAAAAAAAACCGTTTACTATTTTTTGCATAGGCGGAATGACAGCTGTTAAAGAGTGTTATTTTTTTAAAATATTTTTAGGACACAAAACTACTTACAGGATAACATTTTCTCTAAATGAATCTTTTAGTTAGTTACAATCTTAATGTGTAAGAGTAATTATTATTTCTATTATTCTATTATTATTATTCACAAATAATGGAAAAATAAAATCAAAAGCATCAATTTTTTTTTGAGAAGTAACAAGATGTTCCTTGCTTAATGACAGGAATTGACTATTTATATTGTTTACAATTATATTAGAAGATATCAGGTCACGGACGTTCTATTAGCGATATATTCGTAACGGTCATGTCTCAAAATATCTTTTCTCTCTTTCTTTGTAAGCCTTGAACTGAATTCTATTGGATCAAATCATATTTTTCTACAAAACAATTTAACTGTCGAAAAGATTCCCCAACTCTTATAACACACTTTTCTTAACTCGTATTAATACATAATTAAATCACTCAAATACGATTAATGATGCGATCTATTTGTAAATAAAATAATGAACAAACATGTTAAATGTGATAACTGTACGTTACTGTTATTTGCTACACAAAGGACCACTCTCCAGACAAATAATAAGCTGTAAATAAGCACTCATTATGTGCTTGTTGATAATGGAATGATTATTTCATTATTATTTGAATGACTGGAATGACATCGTTATAATTCTAATGAAGAATTTCCAAAAAATTATAAGATGATAATCCAAATGTTTGAAAAGAAAAATAGATTTTTTAATGTTATTTTTATATAATACATAAATTACATTATCCAAATTTCTATCATTTACTGAAGTTTAACTTATAACTATATGCAGTATTATTTTTCCCTTCTATAAATCGTAGCGACAGAAGCTTTATCACAGACACGAAAAATGAGCTGTCTCGATACAGTCAAGAAAACAAAATAAGTTCACATCATGTTTATTGTATGTTCATTGCCATGAGTAATTGCAGGTCCTAAGGTATTTTACCACGAGTCGATACGCGTGAAGCATGTGGCCGGAGAACAATGAGGATTCTTTAAACGCTTCTATGCATTTCGCACGCGACTGATGGCGCCCATTGCCGTGACTTATTACCGTATTGGACAATACTTTGCAACAGTAAACTTTACATATTTACGTATCATTTTATCATTTATATTATTATCCGTTTAGGATTTAAAAAAAATAAGCTATTAATAATAAAGGCAAGGCATTTTAAGGCAAAAACATACCATTTGACATTTGAAGAGACAAAATCAAATGTCGGGGCTGTTAAGTCATGTTTTCTAAATTAACGTTAATTGTGTAATTACGTTTATGCTACGTAATGTGTAATTGTTAAATCTAGATCGTGAGTATTAAGAACAAATACTAATTTACATTTTTTCTAAGCATTTATATGTTGATTATTCACCATTAGGCATGTTTTTCGATCTTTGTATTATAAACATTAATCAGTAATAATATAAACAGGCGTATAATCTTGGATTATATGGTTATTTTATTGTGAATTATTTATAATGGAACAAACATAAGATAAGGAATGTTATCCCAATATTGGTCATGGGTGTAGCCTTGAAGGATCAGATAAATATATTGGTTTTGTGCAATTTACACAAATCCTAATCGCTGTTTGTACGAACGTTTTTGATAGCCGACATTTGATAGATAAATGATGTCAATGGTGTGGAATATTTTTAAAGGATCTCTGTTGTGCATTAATTTTGATTATAAACATCTTTGCGTTATTCTTCAAAGGATAGAAAGCATATGTCCTGTATGTATCTCATCTCACTGTCACGTCATGTCATCCAGTTACAGTCTGCCAGTTTGTTAGCTTATCACAAATACTCGTATATCTAAGTATTTGAATAAACAAAATGTTCCAGATAATTAATTAGTATCATTGTACACGTGTAAAAGCCTAATCTTGTTTGTACATTTCTTGCTACTTGACTATTGTTTCTTTGTGCGATAAGAATCTAAAGAAGGTATTTCGTAACGTGAATTATGAAAAACTGATAAAGATCTTAATCTCTTTTTGATTTCATCCATAATATTTGAAATATCGAAGATCAATCATTCAACGATAAAGAAAACCTTTCAACAGCGCAAATATTTTTCTTTGTTACATTGATATCGATTGCGCTGAAAATAGTGTCGTCAGAGAGTTTTCCTATCAAATAAGACACTTCACCCGTAAATGCCATTTTGTTAAAACAACTTTCTCGCCAATGACACGTATCTGTCTCTAGGTTTCGTTATCATTAAATTATTAAACCTATCAGGTCAGTATTTCACATAGGAAACTTGGGCGTAGTATTGTAGAATACCTAGGCTCGTAGACTCTCGAAATAATCGACACAAATAGCATGCTCTGAATTTTATTTTTGAGAAAACTTGTTTACGAATTTCGCATAGCTATCTGTCGTGTACTTGACCTACTTAAGTAGCTGTATTTACTTTAATTATCAAATATATCTATGACTTATCGATTTAAAAATAAGCTGTGTTGTAAATGCATACACTAACATACCTATATCAAATGTTTCGTCATCGTTTAATAAAAAAAACACCACTTTTTTTAGAACTGTCTTGTGACAAACTCTCTCGCCTCTTACTTATCGGTTTCGGTCGCATCAAGCATGTCTTGTGTCTTGAAGGTAGAACGGACGGAAGAAAAGATGGAATAGATTTTTTTAATTACCTACAAAAAAGTTTACAATTGTTAATGGTTGAAAAAATCTTTTTCTGGATAGCGGAAGTAAAGATTTGGAATTTTCTTTGACAACTTTATATAACCTATCAAAACGCTGTCACATTCTTCGCAATAACAGTTAACAGTTTTTATTACTATTATCAAACTAGGTGTTATTCAACAAAATTTCCGTAATTTCAATATGTTAGACTCTGGTGGCACTTCTCTAAGATCCGGTGAGAATTTACGTAAAGAAATAATTATTCAAATTTGATTACAACTTCAGTTGCGGATCTACTATATATGATCATATATTTTTATAGATATCAATACAACTGTGGGTAGAAGATGGGAACAAACGCGCCCGGTCAAACGTTCGCAATCGGCCAGTCCTAATAATTTAAATGCACGAGTAAGATGGATTTAGCTAATTATATTCCAATGTGAAAAAATATGACATTCTATTGTCCTTTGAGCCTTATTAAATGTTGAGAAGATCAACATTTTCTTAAAGTCCTTCGTACAATTAACCCACACAATCCTAGCATATTAAATTTTAATTTAAGATATTCACAAAGATAGTATATAATTTTATGGATATTTTGTATTCATGTTAATGACTACTTTATAAGCACTGATCCGTGTCACGGCGGATCTGTGTTTTGAATATATTCACCATAACCATACTAAACCTACTTAATAAATTGTACACTTATTAATTCAAACATTTTATTTGCAATCACTTCGTGCACGATAAAAACTTACTAGCTGTTCCTGTGCGGCCTCATACGCGTGAAATTATAAAATCTTTATTTTATTGTTTACATTTGTCAAATGTCAAAATTCAAATGCACAAATGACAACTAAGGTCTTTGACATTGACAATCTTGTTTCCTTGATGTTGGCAACAACTTATGGTCCCTTTCCCATATTAGGATTTTTATCCAATTTATTTACCCCCTAAGTATAATAGCGTGAAAATATATAGCCTAAAGTCTGACGTAAATGTATGGCTTTTTATTAAAAAAACGAATTATTCAAAAATATGCTGTGATTGCTGACATCTTAGGCAACAAAGAAGTGTGTGTTTACGCTTTATTATATTAGTATAGAGTATAGATTATATGAAAAAATTGGGCGGCCCTTACTTTTCTTAAAACATAAACAAATATGTATTTCTTTAACACAATGTAACTATAATTCAACTGTCCACTTTATGTTAAACGTAACATATAATAATTAACAATAAACAGTTTTTTGTTTGTTCAGCCGTAAGACAAGTCAAACTTCAATGTCGCGCAAACTGACTGAAGAAATTGTGTACAATAACTTCACTTATATCGTTATCTTTTATGATACAAACAAAGACAACAAAGCAATTAATGTACCTAATAATGTAAAAATACCATATACATATTTATTAATATACTAATTCTATTATATATTACTCTGAACCATTCCCAATAAATAACTCCGTCGACAACATAATGCATGTATGTTTGTCAAAGAAAAATAATAAAGTCTGCAATCGAAAATAACTTTCAACTCTCTTCCTTTTTAAATACATTATTCATTATTAACTTTTACAACCTATAAAGGTACTAAGGAAATTCCCTGTCATAATTATAAAGGCAAAAATTTTAACCCATCAATTATACAAGCCACTCTTCAGGTTAGGAATGATTGTTTTTCTGGGAATCAGCTCAGCTTGCACCTAAATCAAAACCTTGCTGTTCTTATTTTAAACTTCGGTATGCAAGATACATGATGTTCATTCGGGATAAAAGTTATTAAAAAACGAACAGAACTAAAAGTGATTGTTGTTTTCTTTTACAGAGACAGAATGTACAGAAAAAACTTGTTGCTGGTAAAAGACATCGAAGTATGTCGCCTACAAATGTATGGGATTTAATCATTTTATTATAATAATAGGTAGATTATAATAACATTAGATTTAGTAATATCTAGTTGCTAATGCTATCCATATCTATATATTCAAAGCCCTTATTTTCTTCTTCCTTTAACGCTCCAGGTCTTGCTTATTTTAGTTGCTCTTTAACAGTTTCTTTGCCACAAACTCGAAAATCGTAGTCTAATTATTCTCTCCAAACTATTCTCGGCTGTTTTAACGTTGGTTATTAGTTTCATATGTTTTATTAACATAACTATGAATTTGTTGTGTAAAGGTGGCGAAGAAGGCAGATGAGAAGCGCCCGTCTTCACCAGTTCATTTTCATACTGAAGATGATTACGCAAACTTAACTTTGACGGAGACAGGTCGGTTTATTTTAGTAGTTTATTGTGTAATTTGGAATAATGTAAGTATGTAAAATTGATGTCTTAAATGTGAAGATTTTCTTTATTATAAACTAACTTTTTAATTTCCAGAAAAAGATGTACTTTTGCCGCCGACGGTTATTTCAAAAACCATGCGTTCGTACGCCGGCAAGAGAAGGGAGTATATAAAGCTTCGTAAGAACGTTATAAGCCAACAGGTATGATCAAGATAGTAGGTTCTTTGTATTATTGACAGTAAGAAATTGTGTATTTTATTAATTTAGATATTAGTGGATAATATCGCAGGTAATATATAGATTACTTTTAAAAGCGAATGTTAACAAATGAATCCCAGCTTGGATCACGATTGCTACCACTGGGTTGCAGTTTACCTTTGTAAATAATCGCGAGTACTTATGTATTTGATTGTGTGAACTTTGATTGACTTACTGTTGGCTAACCTTGTTTCAGAATATGCTGATAGAAACGTACGCATCATTGAAAGAGATAGAGGCTAGATGTGGAATAAACGACAATAACCTAGGGGACCTTAGGCTGTTGTCGATATCCGGTTGGCCGGCAAACGATTTGCTTTTACTGTTAAGAAATGACATAGCGTCTTTACGAAGTATGGAAATTAATGAGGGATTTGGTATGTAACTGTTTCGCTTTTGTGCGTTAAACGGTAATAATATCTCATGTACTAAGAAATGTTTCTTCAACAATTTCAACGGGATAAGTCCGTCTACGAGGATTCCGACTAACACTGCTAAACTTCTATGGTGTAAATACTAGTTGAAATTTTACTAACATTATAGAATTACTAACATTTTAACAAAATTATTTGTTTCCAGGGCCACAGATGTTGCGACGGCTCCATTCCCTGCTGACTGTGATCCCCGACGAGGTGCGTGCGGTGAACTCGGAGATCATGATACGTCGCAACGAGATTTTACAGCTCTGGCGCTCCAAGGCTCGGCCTGAACGACTTAGCGTGCATTCTGTTAGTACTACATAATAAATCAATTCAGGGTTTTGCAGCATTTCATTTATTCATTACAAAGTAACTAAATGGTACGACTAAGGGTATCTCTTAACTTAGATTGTGTTGAGATATCTACGCAAAATGACTACATAAATAACCATTTAATTAAGAGTGAGTTTTATCAAATTTTATAATACTTTCAGAACACTGAGTGGAAGAACAAAAACGCAGAATTTGAATCTCAGACAGAGAGTATAAAGAAACTGGTGGTGACGTTAACAGAAAATATTAGGTCCAAAATTAAGCAGTCATTTGAAGTGGCTAAGTAATTATTTTAACCTCATTAATGGAACGTTAATTGAGTTTGTCATTTCTGTTTACTACGTTGATACTTTGTTTTAGAATGCCTTGGCTTGACCGGGAAAATTTAATTAAGAAAGTTGAACGTTTACAAAATGAAAATTTAATTTTGCAAGATAAACTTGATGAAAAGTCGAAAAAAGATGGCGAAGGACAAGAAGATGGAAAGGCGGAAGATCTATGCAAATATGAGGTTATGTCAAAAATTGAACTATTGCTTTGTACTGTATAAATATAAATACAACTAGAAAACAAAATTTACAAAATTTCGAAGAAAAAGAATTAACATAAGTATGACACTAAACTTTGACTAAACTAAATTTTCCAAAACAGGCATTACAAGAGCAGCTGAACAAAGAGAAATCAGCAAAAGAAAGTTTAAGGGAAATAGTATCGACTGCGGAAAGCATGCTGCGCGTCGCACGAAGTCGGATCGTCAATTTGGAAAAGCAGGTCAAGGAAGGAAAGATGGAACTGGATGCAGCGAAACGCAAACAGAAAGAATTGGAACAACTAGTAATTAACGCTATTTTAATAGATCATAATAAACAATTTGGCAATAACGTCTATAAAGTCTACATACTACTTCATTAACATTTAAATATGGTTTGATTTTAACGTTCTCGTTTTAAAAGTTATGTAACATAAGTTTTGTATTTTTCTGTTATTAGTATCGTCATCGTGAACTGAGCTATGATACGCGGTCAAAGAAATTGATCGAACTCTCCAAAACTGGAGAAATGACTATCGAGGCTTTGTCACAGCAGCGGGATGCTCTTGAACTACGGTTGTTATCTTATCCTTCTTAATACATTTTGTTTGCTATGATTTGTCATCATTTTAATGAAAAAACTTTATACAGGGTCAAAGAGCTGCGTGAGCAACTAGAGTTGACTGAAAACGCTATTTCCGAACGGGAATGCAAACAAAGGAATCGCGCTGATATGCTGCAGGCCAAGTTATCAGAAAAGGTTTCGAAGCTTGTATTTATAGACTTATCTCACTCAATATTAATACGAATGTACATTTTGTTGCGCTATACTATCTAAAACATTGAATCGGGTATTTTAAATTGTGCAAACATAGTGTCAATAGTACAGACATAAAGTATTAAGGTCGTGTGCTCAATCGTTTTTAGCTTTTCTAATTCTTTACAGGAGAAAGCACAATCAGAGGCTGAATCGCGTGCAGCGGCACTTCAAGATCGAGTTAAAGATTTGGAGAAACAGCTATCTGTTATCCAAGAACGATGTACTAAGCTTCTCAACATAGAAAAAGAACATTGTCTCGATTACCTACCGTCTAAAGGTAAGCACAGTTTTGTTGTACTGTATCTGATGTAAGATTGCCAGAATCCTTGTCATGTGAAGAATATCATCTAAGAAAATAGCGTCAAAGTAATGCACAAAGATTCACCAACAGCTAAACTTATCGTTTGTTTGTTTGACTCTTTACTTATTTCCTGTGAATTATTTAGAAGGTGAGCCTACAGACGGAGAAACCGAAATATGGAAGGAACTACAAGACACGCGTGCCGCACTCGTTAGGGTTGAGGAGGAGCTGCGACAAACTCGCACCGACAAAGACAACTTTTTAAATTCCTTATCCAGAATCGCGGTAAGTGTGACATTGCTAGTATTTTTATAAATTAAGAAAAACTTTATAGGGATCTACATTTGCGAAGAATGTTCCTATAGCAAATTTCTTTGATGTGATAATCATAATTTTTTATGATAATCTTACAATTATTATATAACTCTGCAGCAAATAGAAGGTGATAACGATAACAAAATGGCTACTGAGTTATTAGACAGAGAACAGAGAATAGCAAAACTACAATCCATTATCGAAGAACAGCGAGCAAATGAGAAGATAATGTAAGCAAAATTACACACCTTTTAGTGATCATATTGGTAATAGAACTTGAAGTATAATTTGTTAACAGGGAACAAAGTATGTCAGAGTACGAGACTCAATTAGCTGCTTTGCGTCTTGAAGTCAAGCGCTTGAGGAATTACGACTGTTACTCCAGAGATACACCTTACCAGGATCTTAGAACTGAGGTTGGTTAATTATTTTATAGAAAAGTACCCTCAACTCTATCAGTATCTCATTTACATAAACTATTGTTTTATGTAATATCTGGGACGTCGCGTTTGCCCTTAGTGCGAATCAAAAGATAAAACTCCGACTTTTTTCTTTCTGTTTGTATCTCTGCGACAGTTGCTAGAGATGCAAATGCAAGTGGCTACACTTAGCCGCGAGCGTTCTGCACTGGTGACGGCGGCGGCATCGCGCGCTCTCATGCTGGAGCGGTATGAGCGTGCGGCGGACATGTTTGCAAAGGTGACGCGTGCGCGTCGCGACCTCGCCGCCCAGCTCGAGGGACAGCACGAGCCCAAAGAATTTGACGAAGCAACGGTGCGTTATTTTTTGTTACAAAGTTTGTTACAAAATGCTTTGTTCCATATAAACAACTCGGGTACATTTTTACTTCAGACATCGCAAGTCGTGTCTTCTCTATGCCAAGACGCAACCGATACATGGTCGGCGCTGCAGACGGAGCGGGCTAGGGTGCTTCAGCTGGAGAGCGCCATCTTGATGCAGAGCTTGCAGTTGGAGAGAGAGGGCAAGGTGCGCACCCAGCTAGAGAGACGAAAGGCTATGCTGGAAAGACAAATTCTACGTCTCGTGGGTCCCGGATCCCAAAACACCCTCTTGTCCGATCCATCATTGTAATTTCATCCCTATTTTAAAGATCTATTTTTCCTAAGATTTAGTTTTCTTTTTCCATAAATTTACGTAAATAAACGTTTTCCTCTGAAACCTATCCTATTAAAATTATAGTAATAAAGTACCCGTACCACATTCTTTGGTTTTATTTTTTTCTACTCCTTACGATCTTAGTTGATTTAGAACAGGTCCTTGCCGATTGATATAATAAATTATATAAAAATTTTACCTCTTTAAAAATTATAATCAAAAAGTCATAACAAATTTACATGGTAATATAAACGAGAAAATACAGAAAATAAATAAGCAAATTTAAAGTCTATGACCAGCTAAAACAAACATTTTGTCCTTTTTATCGGTCAGATACTTTCCATACAACAGTGCTTGTAAGTTTCTTGATAATATTTTATCATGCAAATGATTGGTAACAACCTTTCGTTTTGGTAGTTCATCCGTGTCTGAATCCAAACCGCATGTTTTTGCTCTCTGGCCATGATTATCAATTTTAGTATTAACTTCTCTACGATCTAAGTGGTCACCGTTGAATAAATCACATTTGTGGGTAACGTTGGCTTTTTTGACTACATTATCGGTCAATGCATATTTTTTTAGCAACATTTTTTGTCCAAGCACTTTGGATGTTCGTTGTTCGTGGTGTCCATCTTTATCAGAAGTAATGCTGTTTTTAGTACCTTCTTCATTATGTATATCTTGGACATCCATCGGAGTGTCAATTTCCTCTTCAAGGAGTTTTAAAAATTTATTTAGATTCTTTGAATTTGCAATAACTCCTTCCTTATATTGATGTGATTCGTAAGTTCCAATTTTCGTTTCTAGCAAATTGATTTTCTCTTCACATTTTTTTCTTATTGAGTTTGATTTGCGAACTTTCTCTTCCAAGGTTAATACAATCTTCTCTAACTGCGTTATTTGTTGTTTTCTAGTTTCTAAGTTATTAGCAAGATTATTAATTTCCAATTTCTTTACTTCGAGCTCTTTGGTAACCTGGAATATTCAATTTTACATATACATATTTTTAACAAGATATAGAATTTTCTACTAAGCATAGGAAATATTTACAGGACCTGTAACCCTCCTCAAATCATTTAAGTATATTTTGTCTGTAAGTAGAAAAAAAATCAAACCTCGGTGTCTTCATTACTCCTGACATCCAAATTATTTCTTAGTTGTTTAATAATATTACATTGTTCTTCTTCTGATTTTATTAAAGTTTTTATGAGATCCTCTTTTTCTTGTAACTTTTGTTTATTTATTTTATTGATTTCCAACGCTTCATTTAATTCCACTAATTTTTTTTGAATCTTTTCAGACATTACATTGTTTTCGTTAGTGACTTTATTTAGTTCATCTTTTTGTTTCTTTAACTTAAAAAAAGAGAGTAAAAATAATTGTAACAAAATACAAACAATAAAAAAATTGACTGCAATTAAAGAACAAATGTCAAACTGCAAAATTAAGATCACTTTGTTAGTGTTCTTATTTTGTAATTTATTCACTGTTCACAATACTAGTTGTTAAAGAAATTATAATAACAAATATAATACCGTTTCATATAGATCGTTAATATCATTTAATCCACCAAATTGTTCTTGCAATTGTACAATGTGGTCTTTTAATTGAATTAACTCCTTCTCATAATATTCCATTTTAGATTCACTAGAAAGTTAAAGCAAATCTTTGTGTAATACATTATTGATGTTTTAATTTAAAAAGGTACTAATTATATTTATTAAATACCTATCTTGTAGTTGCAATTTTAACGTTTCTTCCCGATTTTTAAGCTCTTTTATAAATTCTTCTTGGTCTAATATATTTCGATTCATTATTTCGTTCTCTTCTTGAGTCAATTTGAGGTTAAACTAAAAAATAAAATTGAGCATAAATACGCATACAAAGGATATTTTGCGAATATATTTATAACATTACCTCCATTTCACGAAGTGATTCAGTCTGTTGTACCAGTATGTTTTTAAAGTTTTTAGTTTCTGATCGTTCTTTTTCGAGGTCATTCTTTATATTATTTATTTCAATATCCACATCTTTTGTGCTAGCTATAAAATAGAAAATAAAAATACAAATATACTAATACAAATATACTAATGCAAAGAAAACTGCATTAAAGTTGCAATTTTTTTTGTTATTGCAACGGTCCATTCGTGCAGCAGTTGATGCTGTTGCGAACTCTATAACTGTTAAAGAAATTAGTATGTCACTTTTACATGACGACAGTTTAGTTCCCCCAATGATGGTAAACTAACCGTACTGCTCACCTGATCTGTACTCCAGTTCTTCTATTTTTTGTAAAAGCAATTTATTTTGTAACTCGGCTTCCAATACTTGGTTACGATACTCCGATGCTAGTTTTATTTGTTCTTCAATTTCAGTATTATATTTTGTTTCTGCTTCACTAAGTTTCATCATGTTTGCTTTAAGCTCTAACTTTGTATTGTTAAGTGATTCATTATAGTACATCGTAAGTTGCGTCAATTTGCTTTCGAGGTCGTTTTTCCTGTTTTTAAATAATAATTAATGTTCCTGTCTTTATTGTAGGATAGGATCGAAACTGGTGATTTTTTTTATTAATGCCCAAAGATTAAAAAAAAGTTGTTCAATGATTAAGTGTAGCTGTGTTATAAATACATATTTACTTAATCAGTAGATACAACCAACTTTGATTAAAGACCTGTTCTATTAATACAAATACTCACTCGAACTGTACTTTTTCCCGGTCTTGTGCTATCTTTTCTAAATTTACTGTATTTTCTATGACTGCTTCATTCAACTTCTTTAACTCTTCATCATAGTTTCTCTTTAACTTGTCGTTCTGTTACAAAAAGATCATGTATGGAAACGAAAATATGAAAGACAACTATTTAGACATTACCAAGTACTGTCAGATTAATTTTAATTCAACTTGTATTGAAACTTGTACAATATAATATTTGCACATTTACTTGTTCTTGTAACTGCTTTATCAATGCCATCTTTGTCTCCAATTCTGTGTTGACTTTATTCAGAGCGGCTTCTAATTGGCTCGAGTGTTCCGCCTCCATCTTAACTTGGCCCTCGGCTTTCGATAGACGATCTCTCATAGTCTTTTGTCTCTCTTTTAATTCCTTTTCGATTTCCTAATTTGTAATCAAGTAAAATATATTAAAGACAGTAATAACTTAACTTTATTTATTATATGAATATTAGTGTCTTACCGCTTTATTTTTATTTGTATATGATTTTAAATTTTCCGCGTTATTCAATAGCTTCTGAAGATCAGCATTGTGTGAATTTAGTTCCGACAATTTGTACGTTAAATTTTCAGTTTGTAAATGAAGAGCCATTGTATCGTTCACTCTTTCTCTGACAATAAATTAATTATTATTTTTTATAAGCAATACAGGATTACTACTACATCTATTTATCTTACCTTATGTAATATTCCACTTCTTGTACTTGCGTCATACATTCATTTTTAATCTTTTTCAATGTACTGGCCAACATGTCATTTTTCATATTATATTCTTGTATTTTTTGCTTCAGATTCTGTACACTAATCTATGAATTAAAAAAAATGTTTACCGACATCCTTGTTTAGTTTTTCTAATAACTTTATTCAAATTTGTATTTTTAATCTTTAATTCCTATAAACTATTATTTATAGGTGAAATACCTGCGATTTCAAGGAGTCTAGCCATTCTATTATTGTTTTCTTGTTATCTAAAGCTTGTTCACATGTCGCAAATAATTTTTCAGGTATTTTGTATAATTTATCCAATACATTTCTGTTATCCAAAGGTAATTCGTCTAGAACTAAGAAAATAACATAATTAACATATTTTCAATCGTTACTTGAACTAATTCGAGATAATTACTATGTAGTTATATAAGTTTCGATTTAAATAGAGGAATGTTTTGTAAAATTTCGTGAGTGACTTTCACATTTAGCATCAAAGAAAGTAAAAATGATTTGGTTCACTATCTGCAGTTACTTCTAACTAAACTGTTGCTTATTGATAATAATTAGATCGATTAAATTAGAAACATGAAGTGGACCAATTTGGTAGCGCCGAAGAACTATTTGACGTGTCTCAAGATAGGGATAAATTCGACTAGATAAGGGCCGACCATAGTAAAAGGTACTAGAAAAAGAAAAATACTAACCATTAATATTATTCTTTATCTTAGAACTTTCTGCGCACAGTTTAAGCAGCTGTTCGGGTGTCATTTTGGCGACGTTCATGATATGCAGGTCCTCAACGAGCGGCACGTCCGCGCTGTGTCCCGCCGCTACCATCTTCTTATGTATTATATTAAGAGAAGCGTAAAGATCCAATATTGATCTCTGTAAAATACAAAATGAAATATAAACGATAGAATTCATATAAAAGTTAGATTACCGAAACTTCAGTAAATTTTTAGTTCTATAGTGTCTTTAGTTTTTATTCCTTTTTGTAAATGGCATTAAGATTCTTACCTGTCTCTGATTCAATTCACTTTTCATTTTCTGAAACTCGTCATTTCTTTTCACCCATTCGGTTATAATGTCTTGTTTTGTTTCATTGTCAACTGATTTTCTTGCATCTAATAATTTAAATAGAAATGTTATTTCATTATTATTTTCTTGTATCTCTTCTCCCACTCCCGCTAAATCTTTTTTTTTAAAAGTGAGTAGCCTATGTGTTTTTTCAGACTATGCTCTACCTCTATGCCAAATTTCATCCATCACATCCATCCATCTTAACTTTTGCATTTATAATATCAGTAAGATATGATACTTACCACTGACAGACAAGTCCCCGTAGCCAAGAACATCGTTGGATTCATTCTGCTGGACTTCCATCTCTTCATACTGGTTTATTGTCTCCTGTTATATAATTCCATTATGAGTCAGAGATTTTATATTAGACGTGCCCAGAAGATTTGCCGATGACTGCCTTTCCCAGTAGCACCGATCTCATCCCATTCTCATCTCCTCAGTACTGTTAGTTAACGCGTGACGTCCTGAGGCCATCGGCAAAGCTTCTGCACACGAGTAATAATTGAATTATGTTTTTAATATTTACCTGGTCTGGTAAATGTCCGGTGTTTTTGTTCGAATACAACATTCTTACCGCCTTAGGCTTAAAAAACAGTTTTCATTTAATATTTAATTTTGATTTCTACTACTATGTTATGAAGGAGTGAAGAAATAATTACACTAACTAATCTGTTTGGCTACACAACATTTCGTTTGTCCTTAGATTATAATTTAGCAACATAGATTAAATGAACTAAAAGTTATTCAAAATATTAGTTGACCTGTTGCACTGGCACCATTATAACTGGCGAAGCAGTTTTATTTCTTACATTGTCGGTAATGCGTCTTGCTATCATTGGAGGTTGTCTCTGAAAATGATGCAACTTTACAATCCCTACATTTTCGTCTAAGGGGAAGGGGTCAAAAAGTGGAAAACAGGGGCAACTGAAGATGCGTATCCGGCTTTTGAGAAGGTGATACACTCGATTCTTGAAGGACCCTAAGTTGTAGCGATTTGGCAATACAATATTTGTTTTAATATGATTTCTAAGTTTAGAACTAGTTTTTGCAGGGAAGAGGCCGACTGAATTCGCCAAAGTATCGAAATGACCGCTCGCCTTGCATAATTAACAAAGGAAGGGACGTAGAGAAAGAACATATATCCCTTTCCTGTACGTCACTTCCATACGATTACAATATTTTGTAACCGTGTGTTATACTGCCGCCAAATGGATTATTGTTGTCTCTGTTTTTTTTTCAAGGATAATGTAAGGGATGCCATTAATCTTACTTTCAAGGCTGAGGACACCCTGTCCCGCTCCAGACGAGCTGACCGTGTCATATCATTGACTTGCGCCTTCTCTGTCCTACCACGACTTATCGATCTCTGCTTCACCTTAAAACAATTATGGTGTAATTGTTTTTAATTACAAAATAAAATTTGATAGCGGGTTAACAATGAAGAAACCGATTACGAGAGTTAAGGAAGGGATTTATGGTAATCCTTCACTGTTTATTCGTTTTTCTGCAAAATATAACACACAAAATAAACATGAAAAAAATATCTACTTCATGAAATGTACGAAATAAAGGTAGAGCTTAATGGTTTTCGTATTGTGTTTGAATTAGAGTTGTAAGGCTTAATTACTTCTTTTAAAAAGATTTATTAAATTTATGGTGTAAATCAAATTAACATAAAATAGTGTAATTACATCTGTATTATTGACTTTGGTCCTGTTAACTGAGAATGGAACTATCCCTCGCTTGTCGGTGCGAACGCTGCGCGGGATGCGGCATTTTAATGGCATTCTCGCTGCTTCTATTATGTCTGAAAATATAGTCACATCTTCGTTACAACGTTACAAGTAACTAGTTAAAACATGAGTACCAATACCCCAATACGTGGCTAGAACGCGACTGCAAGTGCAATATTTAATAAAACGTAGTTATAATCAATATCTGTAATGTATTAAAATGCTAAGAAGTGCTCTCACAGGATGTTTCTTGTTGGACCGATCGGTCCAATGGGATGTTCCCCTCTTGCGGAATTTAATTGAAACGTGTAGTCATTTGAATAAATTAAATTAATTTTATTTATGTGAATGTCTAGACAGTGAGTACATGATAAGCCTGCTATGTCACTTGTGTGCCAGCAGCGCTGCCAATACCCTTACCTTGTATTCTTGACTTATCTGATAAATCGTTGGACATGATCACTTACATTATAATCACACAAAGATTTTTAAAATAAATAGAAACAGTTTACTGAAATTTATAAAGCAACAATCCTAAAACGATGCCAATGACATTTCAATACAGACAAAATATAAATAATTATGGCCAGTCTTGCTTTTTGGTATTTGACATTATGACGAAAAAGTATTTTGGCTCCCCTTGTATAATACAATAATTAGATTATTAAAATAAATCGGCATTTGTACTCGCTTATTTTAGAGCGTCGGTGGCTCAGTGGTTTAAGCACTTGACTTGTAATATACAGGTCTTGGGTTCGAATCCCGCGGCTATGTACTAATGTGATTTTCGATTTTTCGAATTTTCATATGTACATTTATACCCGACGTTCTTACGGTGAAGGAAAACATCGTGATGCAACCTGCACATATCGGCGAAGAAATTCAAAGATATGTGTGAAGTCAACCAACCCGCACTTAGCCAGCGTGGTTGACTATGGCCTAGTCACCCTAACTTTAGGGTAGGCTTGGAGCCCCTCGGTGGGGACGTATAGTGAGCTGGTGATGATTATCGCTTATTTGTCATCACAATTTATTTTAGAAAGCTAAGGCGGTGTTTTTGATTAATTGAAATGTGCATTTTGTGTCGAAGTACACAAAATGCACACTTCAAAACTTCATTACAACTGCTTACACGAACGAAGATTACAAATAAGGATGACAAAGACTATGTGGTCGTTTTGCTTGCATCTGTTGTCTCCGGTAACTTTTATTTAATTACACTTAAAATATTCGCTTATATGAAGCTATTTTTCGTCTCGTTTTATGTAATGCTAGAATGTTTTGAAAGGTTTCCGTTCGACTTGAAAAGGTGCTAAAAAACTAACTGCTCTCCACAGTCACACACCACAAAGTAAAGTAAACGAAAGTATTTTCAAAAATAGAACTACGTCAGACATTTAACAAATAGTTTTCAATATGTCATAACATCAAAATTGAGTTGTTTTTTTAGATTATCTAAAATTGATCTCAGGCATCTTTCCTAAATTAAATTTGGATTTCAACTATGGCTAGTACCGCTAAACAACAAAAGGATAAGTTACGTAAGTATTTATATTGTATGAAAATGTATAGAATATGGTAGTCTATGGAGGTATACTATAAATTTAAGTTCCTAAAATAAAATGTACTGTAGCATAATTCTACCTTGCATAATATATAAATGTAAGTAAAAGCTTTGAAAGTATAGAAGATTATGTATTGGCTAAATTGTTACGGTTTATGATAATCATAAAATTCTATTTATTATATCATACACACGTTGATGTTGATTATATGTAAAAAAAACACTTCAAATAAGATTTTTATAGCAGTTTTATAATATAATACTTGCTACTTCAGTAGCTTAGACCATCAGAACTATTTCTGTATATGCTTGCTTTTTTATAAATGAAAAATCAAAACTTTAAAGATATACCTCATCGTGCGGCGCCCCGCACGGCGGCCGCGTCATCAGCGCGCGCCGCTCGCAGCGCCACCACACGCCAGCCCATCTCTCCACTAAAGGTGCGAGAATGTTGCACTATTAGTGATTTTTAAATGTAATTTTAGCTGTTATACTTAAGTAACTGCTTTTAGTTTACTTTTACATAATTTTTATAATTTTCTTTCAGCACAAAGCTGCAAATCTCCGCAGTCAACCGCATTTGGATGTATCCAATGTTGTAACAACTGATGATAAGGTATTTAGTTTTTAAATTAAATTATTTCACCTAATATCGCAGTAAGTTTTAGATAGTAAAAATGACAAGCACTTTAATTTATTCGGATTGTGCTTCCAGTACCCTTTCTGGATTTCAGAATATTCAGAATTCACTAATCTTTTGAAATGCGTGTAATTAATTTTTAATGTTTATTGTAGGTTACTAAAAGCTCTAACAATGTTGTTGAAGTAACACATATAGTCACAGAAGCTAAAGTTAATGAAGAGGTGAGCAGAAATAAAACTGTTTTATCATATACTCAAAATTTCTTTTTAATCGCTAAAATATTGCAGTCAAAGTCGATCAATTACTATCTAAGACATTCCTTAGTGTTAATTTTTAATGCCACTAATCTATCATAGAATATAAAATTGTTATATTATGTATGTTAAACAAATGAAATAAGAACAGGTTACCAGCAGCGATAGAAGCGTCTAATATAATATATATTGTTGTCTTTATATGTCTAATTTTAATACTTGTTACAGCCACAGCACAACATATCTCATGAAATTTATCACCCTAGTGAAGAATTTGTAAGTGAGTCTACCAAAGAATTTAAAGCAGATTCAAACGACTTCGACAGGAATTCATCGGAACCGCCTGCGATAAATGAACTGCAAGATACTTTAAGTAACTATTGCTTTTATTGTTTTTACTATTAGCATCTAATTTATTTCATGGATAAATTTCCGTTGGTGTCGCAAATTAATTGTAATCTACAATGGAATATTAAATTAAACAAAATAGTGCTTTTTACCCCCAGAAATGATAACTGGCGACGAATACAAAACTGCAAATGAAAGTGAAATGAACCTAACTACTGGTGAGATTAACGTCTTTTATTTATTTTAATGCCGGTAATAGTATAATCCTAACTGTTTTTATACGTTTTAGAAATCGAAAAATGTGAAACTGAACCCTCGTCTAAAGTTAGTAGTCGTCCTCAAACACCAAAAAGCGCGCATTCGAATGCTTCTCGAAACCCGAAAGTGTCAAGTCGGCCAAATACGCCGTCAAAGCCTGCACCGGTCGCGAAGCCTACTCCCAGTCGTCCACACACCCCGCGCCAGTCCGCTCTGCCTCGTCCCAAGAATACTACGGCTTTGAAATCCCCCGTACGACCAAAACCACAAACGAAGAAACAAGTGGTTAACGAGAACCAAGACCCTAATGATATTTCCACAGTGTTTGTCACTAAACAAGAGGAATTTCATCGATTGAAGAAGGAGTTGGATTTGAAACAGGTAAAAATTAACATAATAAAACTTATTTACTGCTATCGTAATAATTAAAACTGAACGTAACGAAATAATTAAGTAACAAACTTAAATGAAATATATTTTTCGCCTGTAGCAAGCCATATTGGAGATATTCAACAATCTGCAAAATTTACGGGACCGTATGATAAAGGAAGGCAAATCTGGCGAAGGCGAGGGTTTGAACCAACAGGAGCTGATGATCTTCAATGTGGCGGACTGGGCGGCCACGGAAGTTGCACAGTTGGTGCGCAACTGTAACCCCGCCGCAGATGGAGCGGGCGAAATTATCAAAGCAATTGCGCCTATTGGTAACACTTTAAATTAAATAAAATTGATAACAGAATTTTTATGAGTATCTTTCTCGTGAAATTTTTAATCCTTAAAGGATTTTATTAAAAAATTGAGTACCCAAAATCTATCTATGTTTAATGTACTAACATCTTCTATTTTCTTAAACTAATGCTAAATTATTTTCGTTTAAAATTCACATTGTTTTGCTTTCAGACGATGATTTTTTATCCGAATGGGATAGAAAGGTGCTGAATTTGCCCGGAAATTTTGCCGACTTATGTTTACAAGCATTCACTGCACGCCAAGAGGTTATAGATTGGGTTAAAGAAATAATAGCAAACGTAAGTATTTTAAATGTTTTGATTTTTAACAATAGACCTGTTTGACCATTCTAAGATTATAAATATGATGCGTGGAGCTTAATTAAAATTCAAAATCTTGATACGCCAAATATTCAAAACGAGGTGGTGTTTTAAGAACGGCGTAATTCATATTGTGACATTTCAACAAACGACGAAATTCATATGGTGGCATTATTTTTTAGGGTTTTGTATAATACATTCTAATGGTTTTTCAAACTTAACAGCAGGAGACAATAAACGAAGAGGACTTGAGCCGAATAACAATCTACAACAAACAGGGGCTCGAACTGTGCGAGCAGCTCGGCGATCTAAAAACCCAAGCTGATGCTTCGTTGCAGGGAATTACGCAACTATTAAAGTAATCTATAACTTTATATTAACTTAGCCAAGCTTAATACTGAACATTGTAGCTTTTGAATTACAGAAATATTTCCGCAAGCCAAGTTTTCATCATAAAACCATTCCTACGAGTATATGTAGTTCTAAACATTTTATTTAGACAATATCACTTAAAATAGATACAATTTTTATAGACGTGCATGCCAAGAACGTGGACTATTGATAACTGTGGGGGAATCGCTAGTGAAGCAGATTGCCCATCTACGGCAAGACATTACAGTGAACACAGCTATAGCCATGGAGATCAACACTGCTAATTCAACTGGAACAGAATTATCTAAAGCGCTGGAGGTATTACCAACATTTATTTGTTCTCCAATGCAACACCTATAAATCTAAAGTTCCCAAATAATAATTCCCCGACAGAATAGACGAGATTGTTTGTTGCATAAAAATTGAACCAATTTATCTGTTTAACTAATTATTATCGAGGAATATAAACGGCCTGTAAATGTAACAGGATACTCGTTTCGAGTTAGAAGAGGAACGTGCATCTAAATTGATTCTCAAAGACAAGCTGTCTACCGCGGAGTCGCAGCTGCGCCAGTCGCGGCAGCGAGTTAACAAAATGGACCGACAGCTACGGGAAGCAGAAGCTAGTATAGCTAGTCTTACAATGACAGTAAAGTCACTGGAGGACCAGGTACGTAAATAATTATTATGATCAAATAACTATTCCTGTCAGTAACCCATTTCTAAACTTATAGAGGCCACATTCTTGTTTCTTCTAGCAAACTAAATTTTCTTAAACTTTTTTTTAAATTCTAGAGTCGCCAAAAAGAAGTACAGTTAGAGGCACGAGCGAGAAAGTTGAAAGAATCTCTGAAGACCGGGGAGATGACTAACAATCACGTAGTCCAACAGCGTGACGCATTGCAGACAGAGTAATTAGCTTTTATATTGGTTTTTCTTATTGTCTGTGCTATACATACTTCTATACCAAAATAATAATCAATATTCTTAGTTTTTATGGCTCGATTTTTTTAATAGAATTTCCGCTTATGTTAGACACTTCGCTTACATTCACATATAAATATCAAATAGGTTATGAATTTGTACAAAATATTAGGTAACTACCAATTAAATGTCTCAATAACTTGTTTTTTAGGTTAAATGAAATGAAAGAGCAATTGCAAAGAAATGTTTCGGATAGCCAAAATACGGTACAGGAATTGAATAATAAAATGAAAGAACTGAAATCCACCCTCGAAGAAGAGAGGAGAAGAAACCAAGAAGAAATGGAAATGAAGATAATGTTCGAAGATTCTTATAGGGAAAGCTTGAATACTATTGAAGAATTAAAAATGCAAGTAGCTGATCTTGAAAATAGCAAACCAAACCCAGGTAAAAATAATACGTCACCCATCACACTTGTTTATATTCATGAATTTATAAATTTCAAAGGACGTTATCGATTTATTTCACAAATGATTACTAACGACTACAGAGTTGTATATTTCTTTGTAGATCTTCCAACTGAAAGAGAAATGGAATTAAGAGCAGATCTTATCGCAACTAAGGACACATTGCGTGCGACGGAAGAAGAAATTATATCGTGCAAACGTGAAAAAGTCCGCTTCTTGGAAACGCTCACAAAAATCACTGTGATTATTTATTATGAGTTTTAAATAATAAATGGTATTTAGTAAAGTAAAAAATGACAAAGAAGAATGTCCACCTTATTGAATATCAGTTTATTTTTGTTTACATGCATAATTTAGAATACTTTTCTTTTCAGTCCTATATACCAGACTCGTTCTTTGTTCAACCTTGTGAAGGTGAAAATTGTTTTTACATCATGCAATTCGATATACGTTCAATAATTTTTATAGGAATCTGATAACAAAATGGGAATGCAACAGAAACTGGCGGGCGAGCTCCTAAGCAAGGAAGAATTAATTAGCAAGATGCAATCACAAATTAGAGAATTGACGAAAAACATAAAATTAAAGTAAGTAATGTTCAAATTTATTTTTACAAATATTAGTTTTTTACAAATTGATTAGCATTAGGATTAGGATTGGTTGCAACTTTGATTTAATACTTTTCATTATTTCCAGTGAACAAAAAGTTTTACAATACGAGCAATATGTACGAGATATGCAAACGTGCGTTCCAGTTTCATCTGACGGTCAAGATACCTCTAATAGTTCAGCATATCAAGAATTACAGCAAGAGGTAATTTTAAACAAAATTAAAATGCCCCATTGCATATTTACGACTCAGATAATCAGTTCTGATATTTAAAAACTTTTTAGATAATGAATCTTAGAATGGGTCTCCTAGAAGCAGTTCACAGAAACGAGGAGTTAACAGAAATGTTGATGCAAAAAGAACAGCAGTTGGAACAGCAGGATAAGACGTCACGTGCCCAGGCAAGGGTCATCAAGGTCTATCATAAATACTTATTTCTGTTAATTTAAATATAAACAACGTAACGACTTTATTGTTTAAGAGTTGTAAACTTAGTTTGTAAACGGGGCGTGCCCATACGTATTATTTTACTAACAGTAATGTAGATATTTTTCGCTACTATCACAAACTAAGCTTATTTTTGTTCAGGGTTTTTGTCATCATTCTTTACATTGGTAATTCAATTTTATAATACACGCATTACGATATTAATTAAAAATGACTTCACAGGTCCGGGAAGAATTAATCAACATGCTTCAGAATAAAGAGACAGAACAGAGTCGTGAACTATCCATTCTACAGCAAGATCTTGAACATCGAATGAAAATTGTAGACGAGGTTAGAAGAGCGCATTATTGTTTTTTTGGTTCCGTTTTGTTAGCTTTTGCCGAATTGTTTCTGGTATGTCTACTGCATATATTGTTTATCTTAAAGTATGTAGTTAAAACAAAGATTTCGACTTTACTTTTTAACTAATCCTTTAACAAGATATTTGTGGTAAATAAAACGGTTGTGGTATTTTCAGGTAAATAAACAAATAGCTGCAAAGGCGGAAGAAATTCAAGAGTTATTCTCAACGTTAGAAAGCAAACAGCAACAGATCCATCGGTTGGAGAAAATTGTTTTAGCACTGGAAGAGCAACAGAGACGAGCGCAGGCGCAACGTACTCGTCACGAAGAGAAAATCGCTGCACTCGAACATGAGATAGCCGCTGGTGGCATTCGGAGGGAACGGTAACAGAAATTTAATACAGTCGTTTGAAAGGACAAAAAACGAGGAAAGTAATTTACTTTTGACTGCTAAAAGATTTCTTTTCTACTAATTATTACTTATATATCATAGTAGAATGCTGTTAACAATTAATAACAATGTGTTTCTAATAGGTAAACAAATATGTAGTTATTTTTATGTGATAAAATTAAACATTTTATATTTTTTTCCAGGAAATTTTTGTTCTTTTAAGAATCATCAAAATTGCGTCTTTATCCAAATTGTCCTCGTGGGTGTGAATCTTGACACAGTAAAATGTAATTTGAAATCGTTTTCGTTGTTGGATTGTTAAAATAAAAAGTGCACTTTACTTCTGTTTTTCTTTTTCTTAATGCCTTTAGTGCAGCATCGAAGAGAATTTTAAACTTGATAAAAAAAATTGAAATTACCATTAAGTTTAAAAAACGAATTCCGCCGTTGCATAGAATAAAAAAATGTTTACTAGGATTGTAGAAAAAAAAATTTATAGCATTCTCTGTGGCAGTAGCAGTGTTGTCAGTTTAATTTTCAATTTTTGTTTTTGGAAGTTGATGTCATTGTCAAAAACTACAGTGGCATTTCGCATTTGTCAACAATTTATCAATTCGTTTTATTTGCCAAATTGCTTATTTATTAAGATAAAATATAAAAGTATCCTAAGTAAAGATGTCGGAAAGAAAAGTTTTGAATGTAAGTAAATAACATATTTATTGTTTCTTAATAAGTGAATGACTACGATGGCCCGCTAGTGAGTTTGTTAAGACTATATAAACTTATCAGAGTTAGAAAGATGGTTAAACCATGGTCAAGACTGTTTTATGACTTTATTCCGTATTTCTTAGAGGATTGCTTTAAGAAGATGCTACTCCAAATACTCCAAACTACTAAGCAACGTTATGTGACGACTTGATTGTTGACATTTTTATCATACTGATGGAAATATGTTTAAAATGATTTCAGAAATACTATCCTCCGGACTTCGATCCGTCTAAAATTCCTCGCATGAAATTGGCGAAAAATCGGCAGTACACCGTTCGTTTGATGGCACCTTTCAATATGCGCTGTGTTACATGCGGTGAATATATCTACAAAGGAAAAAAGTTTAATGCCCGTAAAGAAGATGTTGAAAATGATGATTATTTAGGGATAAGAATTTATAGGTTTTACATTAAAGTGAGTATTTTTGCAGAAAAATAATTATAATTTACCTTTGTAAAAGAAATGAATAGATTTTCAAATTATGTTTAACTTACATGGCTAAATTAAATACACAATATAGACCTTATTTGGAAGCACTAAAAGCTATGTTTTACATTTCCAGCTGTACTAGGGAGTAGGTAAATGTAATTATGGCTTTTTATGAATAGAATTGGACAGAAACTATTATTACAAGCATTATCTTTATGTTTGTTGTGTGTGCACACACACATTTATTGTGATCAATCAATAAATCGTTTTTTTGAATGTTTTTCTAAATTTATTTTAATATTTATAATATGGTCAGTATCAGCAACATGTAACACTATTTTTTTTTCTGGGTATTTTATGTATTTTATATATTTTAAATTAATAAATATTTCCTGCTATTTCAGTGCACAAGATGTCTCCAAGAGATATCATTTAAAACAGACCCTAAGAACACAGATTATGAAATAGAGGCGGGTGCTACGAGAAACTTCATGGCTTTGAAACTGGCTGAGGAGCAAGCTAAACGGGAAGAAGAGGAACAAAAAGAAGAAGAGGCAAATAATCCTATGAAATTATTAGGCAAGTTATAAACCTGGATAACTTATTAAAATGATAGCGTATATTAAAAAACAACTAACTAGCCTTAAAATACTCCAATGGTAAATGTAAATTAAATGACACTAAACAAAATCAGTCAATAAGGTACACCGTTACAAAGGTTCTTAACATACAAACCCACGTGTAACAATAGCGTCAAGCCTGAGAATTATTTAAAGATATTGGATTTAAGTCTTAATTTTTTCTGGTCAATTGAGAATTACAAATTTATCATTACATTTTTCAGAGTACAGAACTGAGCAATCGAGACAAGAGATAGAGCTTTTGGAGAGTTTGGAAGATCTAAAAGAATTAAACAGACGACAGCAGTCAGTTGACTATGAAAGTATGTTGAAACAATATAAATCAGAGAGTGCAGAAGAAAGGAAAGCCAGGGAGGAGCGAGAAGACAATGAATTCATTAAGTACGAATACTATTATTTTCCCCTTAAAATGTTAATCTTATTTGTTCTTTCAATCAGAACTAAAGTAATTTTTTATATGAAGAAATGTCAATAACATTGGAAATGGATAAAATAGACTATTTTCGAGATTTAATTTAGAAATGATGGTAGCCTGCTATTCTCTTTAAGAATAAATAAGAAAATCATCATCATCATCATTACCAACTCACTATACGTCGCCACCGAGGGGCTCAGAGCCTAC
>LD688932.1:6028831-6043855 GCA_003118335.3 Papilio memnon
GGGGGGGGGGGGGGCTTAACACACAGTCACACACACAGTCTTACATGACTGTGTGTGACTAATTTGCAGACAGGTAGTCCAGACTTTTAGTCCAGCGTCCTAGGCGCTCTACCCTGACGCCATTACTGATAGAGGCTTTAGTAGTGTTACTTATATACCAGAAAATGCTTGGTTAATCGATGCCGAAGATAATCACTTCAATCTAGATGATTGCTTCTGCGTCATTCATTAAATTACAGTTGTTTTAGTACTTGCATATATCGTTCAATTCGTAAAATATGGTCGATTCCTTAATTTAAAAAGAAACTATGAGAGATAGTTAAAAATGTTTCCGGGAAAAATAAAGCGTGGTTCCCCTAATCCCGGAGAACAGCTCTCTCAATCCTTTAGATAGCAAGGAATCTTTGTATGAGGGTAGACCGGTATCTTTCACACAATACATACCGATCCCTCGCTTAATGATTTTTTTATTTATACTCGTTTTACTCTGTACCATTAGGCAATTTACCACGGAGATTACCTAATGACATTGTATAAAATTTAATTACACGGAATTATTTAGGATAAGCCAAATAATTTATAGCTTGTTAACATTACTGTTTTTTATAGATGACATAAGAAGATCAAGTTAATAAATGTATTGTGCAGGTTTTTGGACGTGAAAGTGGGACTTATACGTGGGCTTGATTAATTTTTATGTATAACGCCCTTCGAATGTGATGTTTTCGCATAATGGCAGAAATCAAACAAAAGTATGATTATAGACCGTCAAGGATATCTACCCGGTGGGCTAAAGTCAGACTAAATTATGACATATCACTAGCGCCCTCCTGTTAATGTCAAAAGAGAATCACAAGGTCCTTTTCGTATTGTAGTTCAGACTGTTAATTACTGTATTTTCTATGTCCATGTAGGGTTTACATATCTTCTGTCAGAGCTTACTGCGCTAGCGCCTCTCACCGGGCAAGATATCCTTGTTTGACTATACTAGAGTTCGAACCACAGATAATAGAACTGACAGTAGTCAAAATACTATTCCCTAATATACGTAGATACTTGGTACTTAACCTTGAATTAACGCACTTATGTACATTTAATGGCTATCTAGAGGTCCCTTAGTATGAATTTCTCATATGAAATCTACACTAAGTAATGTATGTGGTAGTAAATATATTAATTACAATTTAATAAACTTTCTTCGACTAGAAGTAACAATTACCATACATAAAACTCAACCCACTATAGGCTGAAACTTCACAGGAATGCGCTCACACATCCAACGCGATGTGTGAATAGCGCCGTTCAAAGTGTGCGTGTGTGAGGTGCGTGTGCGCAGGAGGGTCACGCACACACCCACACAGAAGACGCTCCATTCATAATTTTAACAACCACTCATTACTCCGCCTGTGAAAAGAACGGGAAACACTCTTGAGCATGGAATTTCTTAAATTATTTAATTGTAATATTTTAATTTCAAAATACTATTGAATAGCATATTTATTTCTAAACCGATTTAACTATTTTTGTAGACTAAGTAGGTCCTTTGGATAATAAATTTGATAGAACTTCTTGAACTTTTATTTTATTTGTAGCAGTTAAGTTGAATTTCATATGTCATTAATTATTATAAGATGATTTAAAAATCAAAAATGCAGTGCATTTATCTCTTTTTCGTTGTACTATAATAAAAATGCGAAAGTGCTCGAGCTGCATGTCCGGAGAGATGCCACACATCGCGTAGCTCTAAAGGTGTGTGGCATTGATCATTGTTTCGAAGGTAAGAATGCAATGGTTATCCTTAAACTTACGTTCAATGGACCCCTATCATACCTATAAGTAATTCTAGCGGCGTGTCTGGGTAATAGGAACAAATGAATTTTGTTCACGTATTAATGTGTATGTCGTAATTAGAGTGCGGTAAGAATAAAAATCCTGCCATTAAATTATAAAGGTTTGTTTAATCAAATTTGTTATAAAAGATTTAATATATAAAAAATAGTGTTTGCTTACAAACGGCTCTTAATATCGTCTTGTCAATAGTTCAATCAATCTTAAAATGGGAAATTTCTTGTTTGCAAAATACGGAATGCCGAAGTACGGAAAATCAAGTGACTTATCCGGAGATTCTAATTCCATACAACTTAAGTCGCGGTAAAAGACCTGTTTACTGTATCTATAAATCGTAGCGGTTTTGGTTGTTTCGTGGTTTCCAAAGTTTAGCATCTTATCTTAGTATAAGGAAATCACCTTTAGCCTTGAGAGACTTGAAAGAAGAATGTAGGTTAAATATGATGACTTTCAACGTTTTGTTTACACGTTCATATATTTAAAAACAAAGCATTATTAATATTAATAAGGTTTGGTTAGCTGTTTTTGTCATCCCTGCACGGTGAAATATCGCAAACTTCAAAGGGAGTCATTACGTGTACTATTAGGTATTCCATTTCTAGTGAGCATACCAAAGATCCACGAGAGGTGCTCGGTAAAGCACGGCACCACATGAATATTCAGAACATGTATCAGTGTATAATTTTCATAGAATGACTGAGAAACTGCCCATTAAAATTATGACGAGCCATCTACATTCCAGTGCAACAAAGGCCGACCTACGATCGAAGTAACACCTCCGTAGAACGTATGTATACGTAAGTTTCACTTCTCGAGGGCCCATAACGTTTCCGTCGGGACTCGATACCTTTTTTCCGAGACCTTTGAAAAAAACATGGCGTCCCATTAACAATAAGATCAAAACTAGCCGCGCGCCACAATGGGCGGCGAGCGCCAGCCTCCGACCGCTCCGAGATAGTTCCACGAATTTCGCCCTTTAAAAAAAGATTCAACTCATCCTGGGCGCGTGAGATGGCGAACTAGCATTCTTGGTGCGCGACCCTCGCCCTTGCCCGCGCCCTCGCCCTCGCCCTCACCGCGCCCTTGCGCGGCGCCACCGTCGACATCACTATAACATTTAACCTCTCCCTCTCATAACATTTACCACAACTCGAAATGTTTCTTCTTTCTTCCACATATCTCTCACTTCATATATGAAACCTTATTCGTAACAAACCCGTTGTTTTATTACGTGTCGTGTTTTAAATTCTCATAACATCAAAACTGTTCGTACATTTTTATTTAGGCTTCTTGTCTTGCGTAAATTTAGGAAAATCAACAAAGAAAGAAATCAGTATCTGCTCTGTAATATCCGAATGACCCAATTTATCTTTGAAACATAGGTATTTCTAGACCTCTGAGTCAATCAGTTAACCAATAGCATCACATCGCTTAATTAAAATAACTGAAATAAATTGAAATTAACATAATTTTTCTGTTGTTTTGTCGGAAATTCCAATCTATACTAATATAATAAAGCGTAAACACACACTTCTTTGTTGCCTAAGATGTCAGCAATTACAGCATATTTTTGAATAATTCTTTATTTAATAAAAAGCCCTACACTTACGTCACGTTTTAGGCTATATATTTTCACGCCATTAAACTTAGGGGTAAATATTTTGGATAAAAACCCTAATGTGGGAAAGAGACCATAAGTTGCTGCCAACATCAAGGAAGCAAGATTGCCATGGCTTGTCATCATTTCATGTCATTTTCACATTTGCAATTGATAATTTGACAAATGTTGGTAAACAATGAAATAAAGTTTTTATAATTTCACGCGGATGGGAACAGCTAGTTCTAAATAAAATTGTTTGCATTAACACAACAACGATTGCTTACTGAACGAAAAGTCAGTCAGAGTCAATAAAATATTAAACGAAACGGAAAAACTAACTGGACTGCGACGTCGTAATGTGATATACTTTTTACTAGTTATTTATAACGTCGATTGTTGCAAAAAATGTGCAATAACAGATATTACGATGGCATCGCGCGCCATTGTGCAATATATGACTACATTGTTGTGGGCGAACAAAAACTGGGGACAATAATACAAAAGTAATAAGTCGATTTGGGACAACCATTAGTGTGCACCCCGCCTTGCTCCCACGCTCGATTGTCCTTCAGGGTGGTTCACGAAGCCTCAAAGAAGCCCGTCGTCACATGTGATTGAAAGCAAATTCAACCGATAATGGAAACCAAAATTTTTTTTCTTTTAAAACTATTGAATTTCGTATTATTTTACACAATATTCTTTGGTATACATTCTTTGACCGTTACATATGTTAGATATATTATCAATAAAATACGACTAAATTAACAAAAATTCTTTTTTCATTTTACATTGCGTATACAATAGTCGACGTCTCCGGACCCCCCGGAGTGTAGACGCGTTTATTTATATAACGTCCTTGCTTCTAATGTTTTCAATGACTAGTAGATAAACTAAACTACTTGAATTAATGACACACCGTCTCGACCATCAGTAATCTCTTGCCGATATTTAAGTTATTGATAAATTGATCGCGATACAAAAAGATACGAGACAACAACGTCGTGCAACTCTTCATTATTCAAAAGTTAATGGTTTTAGATGTAAAAAGGTTTGTAAGAAATATTTAATTCGTCTCCGTTGTCTAGAGGTTTTCGGCTTGATGTTTTAGATACAGAGAGTTATATGATGATGTTTTCAATTCTCGCAAGTCTTTTCCGGGTTTAAAATGTCAAGACTGCTATCACTGGTTCAGTACGACAATACGATTATTTTAGTTTTAGTTACCATATTAATGACATCAAATATTTCAGACAAGAGCTTAAACTATTAAAAAATCGTAGATTCTATATCGTCTAAAATGTACGTTATTAATAACACTGTCTATCAATCTGATAAGAATTCCAGTGTATAAGCACCCATGATAAATATAATATGATAAATTTAAAATATTTCTGACCGCCCTGTTAAGTAAAACATTGGAAACATTAATTATATTAGTGATATATTCTGATACATACACACTATCCGTGCACAGTAACTAATGCCACGAATTCCAACCGCCTAGGCAAACACTTGTCGCAGCCAGTGAAATTTATAACACAAATATACCTATAATAATATGTCGACACCCGTCGGGAATGTTGTCTTTAACGTTTTATATCACAGTGTGCGTGTATCCTTACACGTGTAAGTAAGTGTAAGCACACGTGTGCGCACACGCATGCAAGCCGCAGGAGCATTCTTCTCCGTTATAGATTTACTGTAGATCATAATTATTTTTGAACGACTTTTAATTTAATTAAGTAACATCTGTCAGCATTAAAATGTTCTCAATTAAGAACGTTGTCATTTCATAATTCTTAAGAAGTTAGTAATTATTTCATTTGTGATTACTAATCAATTGCTAGCCACATTTATTTTTATTTACAGGTGTTTATATAAACATATTATAAAAACACCTGTATATTTATATATTCCCATAAAGCAGATTGCTCAATCGATTGAACAGCCCAACAGCAAACACACCTATGCTCCTATATTAACTTGTTTTTTATATGTCTATTACACTATTTTCAATCATTGTTGTGAGGATGAACAAAACGTAAATATAGATTAATATTTGAGCACATGCGTTGCGCATCCTAGATTTTAATAATTACAGTTCTATTTTAACACCAGCTTATAAACAGTGTTTTAGTCGAGCGTCTTTGATTTTATCGCACTTTCACATGTCGGAGAAAACAAAGACAGTCTTAGGTACATTATTATATAAAGGAATCTATGCCAAGACCTGGTTCACTACTGCAGAAAAGGTTTGCATCTTTTAGAGTCTTACAAGAATTTAATTTCTGATTGATTTGAACCCTCTAATATTGTCAAATTATTAACCAGTGTACAACAACGGGTACAAGTGTTATATACAGTAATAGTGTAGACTTGGAGTAAGTTACTAAATACAGTTGAAGGCAAACAAGGGCTCCGGTATAGAGCAGTGTGAATACAGAGTTAACGGTAGGTTTAGTTGCAGTATCGCTATTATGATGGCATTCACAATGAAACTGATTGCTTATCGAAAATCACTGACCTTAGGACAAACTGACAAGTGATAACTATGGGAATGTGTGCTTATGGGAACTGGCTGATTATTCATATCTTTGACATTCGTGGGTGTCGGTTCACTTTCGATTAATGTTTATTTTTAATTTACATTCTGATAGAATATATTTATCGCGTAAATTATTCTTGGTAATTTTGCAATCGGACTGATTGAGAGAAAGAGATAGTGTAGTTATTTAGATAAAAAACAACGATTTGACAGCGATGATAGCTCAGAGTTTATTAAATATTTTTTTTGCTAAATACATGAATCTTGATCCTTTGTCTTTGTGTTTACTTATATAAATTTCAGAACATATTTCATTTTCTGTTGATTTCCTATGAAATTTAAAAACGTGAGATCATACGATTTATTGGAAATCTTTTTAAATCAAATAGAAATCGTAACAATACAACAAAAACCAGTCTCTAGAGTAAAATTGCGTGTGAAATGTTATAATAACTTGGATTCCACTAACACGAGTTAATTAAAGCTACGTAAGTAACAGTCACGCACTCTATACGGGTGGGGTGAAATATAATAGGGATAACCTTATCTCTTTCCGTTTTAAAGATTGAACGTAACATAATAATCACATCATATAATACCCCATTCGGCTCATTCCGACCCCCTAATATCCCCTGACGAACCAATTGTGCCAAAATTATGCCACGTGACCTTTATTTGCTATAAATACTACGCCGTCATTATAACATTGGTCTTATTTATAACTTCAATTAAGTCATTTCATACGGCCGATGCGGGTTGCTTGATGAACGCACGCTACAATGATTGCAAAATTGCATGTAATTTCACTAGTTAAAAACTTATTAAGGAGCATTTTATGATACTATATTGCTATTGAATAGATGGCAGTAAGGCTTGCGGTTACAGTATCCGTTCAATTATTTGATAAGCGCTGCAATTATAATTATAAAAAAACCTAAAATATTGTAGCGATTGAAATTTTTTAATTTAATCGTGTCATTTAATTTACATACATAATATTGTTTAGTCGATTAGTAATTAATATAAAAAGCGGATAAATAATGAAACGTAGAAATGTTACAATTTAACAAAAAATATTAATTTTCAATGTGAATAAAGAGAGCAGCGAAGTCATCTGCTGGACAATAGGAGAGCGCCACCGCGTCGAAATTCTAGCCAAAGCAATTCATTGACAAAGCATTATAAGATAATAGGGAACACAATAGAGCAAGATATCCGGCGCCGGCGCGTCGCAGCAAGTGCATAGCGGTGGCATTAACCTGGCCGACGAATTGTTGCGCCTCGTACCTGTCCATTGTGGGCCAGGTACTTCACGCCCGCTCCTCATGAACGTGAGCAAACGGGAAGAACGCTACAGGAAGCGAAAAATATCACTTTAAAGCCAACAATGATCCGAGAACAACGCTCCGTTTCACGTCCGTGCTTCATTGTACTAATTTTTAAACCAGTCCTATTATAATACATATTCTAGGAAATGTAAAATCATTTAGACATCTTTTTTCGAGTGTTGGGAAGTACCCGAGGAATTCTGGTATTTATTTACGCGTCAGATAATTTTATCGGATACTAACAATTCTTGTGGAATGTTTACAAAGAGAAAAGATTGGGAGCTTTCTTACTATTGATATTTTGTGGTGTGAAATGATGATAAAGTTAGTCTCAATAGAGATTGTTAAGCTCTGGCTAGTATACTGAATATATTTTTCTATAATACGTATATATTTCTATAATTACTGCAAACTATTACTACACTATTCGTCACTTATACCATTATCTTTGTTTAGAATAACGCCCTTTAAACTGTTAAGTAGTTACGTTAAGGAAGAAATGTAAAAGAACAGTACATCAATTGAAGAATTTCGTTAGAATTGAGTTCTAGCCTATTGTTTCTGAAACAAGAGCCACTTAATTCTTCGAAACCTCTGACGGTACAGTAAAATAGTCTCGCCCTTTTGCGTAACACAATGTATGCGCCATGTGGTTCTGTCTGTGGGGTAGCGGGTTCGAGGCCCGCACATGTGTCTTTACGCACTCATTCACTTGTGCTATTAATGGGTCCATTCAGCGATATTGTCTTGCACATGCTCCGGAAACTGCATGCCCCCTCCCCCGACGCCCCTCCCCTTCCAAACGCGACAAATTAGCAGAAACGATTATAATAAACTCCGCTCCGCCGATACTTGTTTATTTTATCCCCTAGTGTTTCCTTTTTTCTTATGCAGCCGTTTGATACAAATGTAACGGTTGTCTCAATGGCGGAACGGACTGGTTCATTTGAAATTCATAGTGATCCTTTGTTACTTTATACATATTTAAATAAAACGAAAAAGGTTCCTTTGACGTGTTTCTGATATTTAAAACACATTGGTAATGCGGGATATTCAAAATGAAATGAAAACTTTTTAGTATCGATTGTATTTAATATCCCATTATTTTGACCATGATGACGTCATAATTTTCCAAAAAAATAAGTCTCTAACGTTTGATCCCACAATGTAATGTATAAAGTTTATTTACAATTTCTGCTTTGTAAGTTTTCTTTTCTCTTTGAGTGTAATTGTTTCTACATTCTAAAACTTTCGTAGCATTCGAGCCGTAATTTCAGGCTTATCTTTTATTTACCTTGTCCTATATTTTGTCCCGTTTTATTTATACACTAAATCAAAGTAGTAAAGTGAAGACAAGATGTACAACCTTATTTTCTTTTTGCGTACATATATATACAACTTTTATACAAGTTACAACACCGCTACGAAATTCGTAGCAAATTTGGCGTAGCAAGGCTACGAATAAAAAGAAGCGTTCAGACATTTGTACCAAAAAGTGAAACGATTTGTTATTCCTCAAATTTCTGATGCTAATCTTTCATTCTTTATGTATTACATTTATTCTTATGGTATCTGTGTCAATACATGAAAATGTTATTTTAAAGAAAAAAAAATCCACTAATAAATTACTCTTGTCAAGAGCTCAAGAGTGATGTAATAAACATTAGGAAGCACACACACTTGGCTACAGGTTACATAAATGGAAAAATCAAATCGTGTGAAATTCCTGTCCGGTATCATTTCTATCTCGGTCCCATAAATTCCTGCTTAGGATCGTCTGGTTTGGGATAACCACCCATTGCGCGTCTTTCAGGCGGCCGACGCCGCACCGAGTGACTGATAATTGACTCGTCCGACGACTCCGCGTCCGGCCACCCCCTTCCATAAATATTTCCCGATCAAATTATTATGCGTTCGAAAAAAATGCCACAGGTTCGATTCTCGGAATCATCGCGCCGGGGCGGTTACATTCAAAGTGGTAGACAAAGACGGCGCTTGGCTAACACAGCGCGTGCGAGGAAGACGCGCGCTCAATGGAATCACGTCCAGTACAGACGCGGGCCGGACTGTGAGAATTACATGGAATGGATTTATTTATTGATCTACCTTGTGCCGTTATCGTCAGCTATTGGACTAGCAAAGAATATACTACAAGAACAAAAGTATTTACTAAACTTGGATTAATAAAAGCCCACACGTAATTATTGCGTCATAGGACAATCACAGTGAACACCACATGGTAAGTGCTCCAACGATCAACAACCTTTTCTTGTATTTAAATAGTTTAATTTATTAAGATTATTATTGCATTACTTATGTCGTCTAAGTTAGTGTACCCGTTTGTGTAACTCTTTACCCAGCATAGTCTATCCTTTTTGGACGCCTTTTCGTTTTTTACCTCTCATTTACACTATGTTCATATTCCAAAAACTTACTGTAATTTTTTTTTATAAATAACACACCCTTTATTAAATAGCATATCTAATTCTGTGGCACAATGTAACCCAAGTTAAATAACAAAATTAAAAATAAAAATCTTTTCAGGACATGTCCATACAAAATCCATGTAGGTGAGATGATTGTGAAGAGTTAGAAATTCCAAACTGTATTATAGTTTATCTCATTAAATTAATCAGTATAAATATTGTCGGCATGTGTTGGGGCAATCGAAGCTGACGTCAATGTATTGATACGACGCTGTGACGCCCGGACTAATTGCTATGACCCTGAACCCACTTTGACTTTAAATTGTGCGATTTTGACTTGATATTGTCATAATTGTGCATCACATACTTAAAGGTAACAGGTTAGTAGAATTAGGAATTAACGTCATCATTACCACATTGAAAATAACTGAAGGTAATTATAGATATCTTACTAATGTTATATTATAAATGCGAAAGTTTAGATGGATGGATGGATGGATGTTAGAGTTTATAGCCGAAACGGCTGAACGGATCTCGATGAAATTTGGCATAGACGTAGATGATAGTCTTGAAGAACACATAGTATACTAACTTTTGTTTTTTTAACTCCACGCGGACGTAGTCGCGGGCGAAAGCTAGTATTAAATAAATTATTAAAGATTATTATTATTGCTTAATATTTTCTGGATTTAGATATCATTTTGAAGTACCTAAGACAGGTTTTCTTGTTCAATATTTATTCTCTTAATCTGTCAAATTGTCACACTGGCGATAATAACAACCAAATAAGAGTTTCCCATGATATTAGACATAATTAGTAAGTTAGTTACGTAACGATTTAGTAACAAAGGCCGTTAAAAGACCGTAGACCGAAAGTAGGAACAATCAATTTTCAAAGAAGGCGTAAAGTGCAGACACATCGACGTATACGCATTCCTAAAAGCTACATTAGGATGGAGTATGCTTCTTTTCATTAACACAAATTCTAGAATTTTTAATCTTGCATAGTTTTATGTTTGGTTTTAAATTGAGTAATTTTTTGTCTAAAAACAAATGAAATATGCAGTAAGAAGACCAGCTACTCTACCTCCAACTCTCTATATGTATTGCTAGAACACATTTCGTTTTCAGAACATAAAGAAACATGAGTTTAACGTTTACAAAGTATATGTAAATACTAATATGACAATATCAATATAAGATTTTTTGTTAGACACATTTATGAAAAGATTGTTTCCATACTATCCAATCATGTTTTTTCCATGAATTTTAACCGATGTTTATGTAGAGACAAAGCGCCTATTGCGTTAAAATTTTGTGGATTTCTTTTTTTTTTACCATTCCGGGTCGTGAGAATACGTCGCGTGCAGTCGACGCGTCTCATTTGGCTAACGGTATTACTTTGGGCATACAACGATATCAATCGCACACTAGATGACGAAACCTTTTAGCAGCTAACAGAAGACCGATTGATAATAAAATAGCGTGCAATTTATTTTTATTATGTCAGCAAAACATTCCTTAAACTAAATATACTCGTATAAACATGTAAAGTTATCGTAATTAATTATTTTTTTAATGATCAAAGTTCCGATAGAAAATGATTAATCTTAGAGCAGGTAAGTTGGTATTGTAGACACACGAAGGAATGTAGACAAGGGAAAAATGCAGCCAGCTATTTAGTTTTGTTGTCAGTTCCCAGGGGAGATATCTAATCAGAGATTTACACGTCATTACGATTCGTCTGGATGTCCTGGGCCACGCTCGTCCCGCGGGCGCCTCTCACGCGCTTTACCGACTAAATTAAATATTTATTAAAATAGAGGAACGGCTTCCTTCAGATAAGAAACTTCTCACGAGCGTGGGTGTCTGTCTAGCTTCGGGCTTCGCCCTTCGGGACAACGGAGTAGATTTATTTTAATAACATAGAATCTAATAACAACTTTAAAAATAATCGATCTTATTCCTTAAATCGGCTCTTAAACATCTCATTTCTTTATTTACGTCCCGTCTCTGTTCGTATTTCCATTATAATTTGTGGTGAATACAATAAAAAAGTCAAAACATATCAAAGGGCGCCGCGCCAGCAACGAGCCCCCACGAATGCCCATGGTTTACTTTAAAAAAACGACACTCGGCCCACTGCATAGTCTAAAGCCAAACATATTAGGTGATTATTTTACGGCACATGTTTCACTTAATCCGTCTTACTTAATTTATTTGTAGTGTAAATGCTAGATGGTGGTTATATTTAATGTTGTTTAGATGGCGGCGCGCGGGACACCCCGGAGGGTGGTCGTCTGCGGCGACGGCGAGCTATGCGCACTGTCAACACGCGGCCTCTGGTACACAGTTTTTTGTGCAGCACATGTGCGCCTCCCCGCCCGCGCCGCCTCCTCGCCGCCCAGCCACAGCTCCACACAAATATTTATCTTCTATTCTAAAACGCTTAGAATTGCCAGCATCAATAGCAATATTGTTCCTTGCCTAACCCGAATCAATATGCACTTTACATTTTTACGTCAAATTGTTTTCTGTTTCTTCAGATATAGTTCTTTGGATAAACTATCCAACTACTAGCTACTATTCTGATTTTAATATCATCTACTTGGCCTTGCATCTTCATTTTAACTCATGTATTATATGGGATAAGGTAAGCAGAAACTCGCAATGGACATTGTTACTTTGAGTTTTGTTCTCGTTATATTCTGTTGTTTACGTTTAATTCAGCATCTACTCTGAAACATTATAATTTATGAGCTTTATATCTGTCGTTTGTGTAGAGGCATGTTAGCATAATACGTTGCCTGTCAAACCCTTCTAAATAAATTAGTACCGCCTGATGACTGCGCTAAGCAGCGCTGGACAGTAAAAATAAACCAAGTAACGGCGCAATCCATTAATTGACTGGACTTGCTGCTGTACGAAAAAAATCTATCAGATAAAGTGGGTAAGTGTTTACGGTTTCTCACGAGCCTCGCCCAACCCTCAATGGCGCCTCGCTGATTGATAGTAGCTTAGTCGACCTTCGCACCTTTGTCGATATAATTCACTGTCATCTTTATTTCCTTCTAGTTAAGGTTCGTTCTTGAAACATCACTGTTATGTTATTACATTCAAATAAACTTCGATATATGTCAGGGAATATTCAACTTACTACACTCGCGATAAAGTTTGTTATCTACTGCATAGGTAAGTATTTAAATCTCATTCAAGGAATTCTGCACCCTCATAGCTTGTACCTGTCCGCGGCCACCTCCAAGGGAATCGACAAAAAATGTTATGTTAATGTGTTATATCAGAATGTTATTCATTGTTGCTATAATAGCGTTGTTATCAATTGGTTAACATTGTCTTGTTCAGTCGGCATCGACTTCACCGATGTACGTTATTCAAATGTTAATTGGTATTTATGAAAAAAAAAAAACACTTTCATGCTTGTCACTTCGACCCCAAAATGCGGCCAACAATCTGTGAAATCGACAAAATGTAGCTCAAGTTCACGCTCAGTTATTGACTACTTAAATTGTTAAGTTGGCAGGAAGAAGAATTCATACCAAGTCTAAAATAAAACCACACCACACTGGTCTGCATACCGACATCATTGTAGTTCTTTTTTCCAAGTTACTCACCTTCTAGTTACCACAAAAATGTTGGTAATTTAATCTGTTATTTTTTATAATCTTTGCCGTCGTGCAACCACTGATTGTTCACCTCGTTATTAAAAAAAGTTGAAGTGATAAGCTAAACTGTCGAAAGGAGATTCAATTAAATCTTTAATAACCGAAAATGTAATCCAAACTTGTATTTTTATTGTCTTGGTATTCCATCTAGAGTTGGCAACCCAAACCGGGCGAGCTCGGCCGACGCGGCGCGGGCGTTCGCTCTGTAATCCCATCGCCGGTGTCGATTTACGGCGCCTCCCGCAATTATCATATTCCACCTAAACACATAATATTGTGCACGCAATTTTAAAAATAACTTGCGTCCGGCCGACCTCAATCGAGTCTGATTTATGGCGGTGGTCATGCGAAGCTCAGTACATGTGCACCAACATTGCATTTGTTTCTTCTAAACGTTATAATATCTACAAAAAATTTAAAAATATTACAGTGTGTTAATTGGATGGATGGACTACAGTGTAACACATTTTATTAAAAAGTCGCCAAGAATATCACCTTAAATATTAAACCTACTCAAACTTTTACAACAATTACTCAGTTATAGGAATACTGACAAATAAATCCTATGGTAGAGCCAATAATTTGTCAACGAGTGGAATTAAGATATATTAACAACAATTATAACAGAACCTTTTACAACCATGAGCCAAATACACATGACAGCGCATGTATAATAACAAAATATTTGTCACAATCTATATATATAAAAGCAAGTTGTGTGGGTTACACCATTTATAACCCAAGAACGGCTTCACCGATATGGCTGAAAATTGGTGTGGAGGTAGCTTAGAGCCAGGAGACGGACATACGAGTAGGATACTATTTATTCCGTTCGACAGCGATGGATGGATGGATGTTTGTTAGAGTTTGTAGCCGAAACGGGTAAACGGATTTAGATGAAATTTTGTATAGATGTGGAGGATAGTCTGGAAGAACACATAGGCTACTCACTTTTGTTTTTTTTTAATTCCACGCGGACGGAGTCGCGGTCGAAAGCTAGTTGGCTATAAAGCACTCAAAGCAATAAGCAATGATTTAGTCATAGTTTAATTTAGCTAGCACGACTAGCAATGAATAGATATCGTATGATGGAAGATAACGGATATATTTCATCTCACTAGTGGAGCAGTGCGTTTGCGATTGTGTTAATTCGCAGTAACAGTTATACATACATACATGTGTCAGCGCTATTGTCGCCCGCGGCCGAATCAACAATGTATGTGCACTAGGACCTCTCGGTTCACTAGGGTTACCATACGATCTTTTTTAACAATGGAAAATATCACGAAGATTAATATATGTAGAAAACTACGATTAGTACAGCTATTTGAAACAATGAACGTATATTGAAATTAAATGTAGCCTTAAATACCTGAAGTTTCAAATTTGATACCGGGATTACAAATAGCATTGGGCACCTACAATCGATTATGAATATCGTATTTACATGTTAGAAAAACTTACTATTTTTCCCCATTAGTAAACACAGTAAAGTGTACTATTGATTTAAAAAATCAGGTGTTTAAGGGTTAAGCAAAAATTGTGTAGTATGTAAAATCTACATTTTATTACTAGTACCTTACATAATAACTTT